>KV009012.1:94932-142898 GCA_001598015.1 Dorcoceras hygrometricum
TAAAGCGTCTAGCAATATCGCCCCATGATCCCCTAGGTATCATTGATAGTGCCTGCAAGAACCAGTCGGTCATGGTTAGCGTACAGTACGGTCCTTTCAATCCATATATCCCGATCAGATCAACGACCATTGGTAAATCGAGAGTCGCTAGAGATCCGATAGCTATGCATACATCTTGGAGATCAGAATAGTGACATCGCGAGTGTAACTAGGTAAACACATTTACCTAAAACACTTCTAGTACTCTGGCCAGAGATTTATACACTATTATCCCCTCAGATAGCATAGGATATCCACGCATGTCTGCGAGCGGTGAATCCTCGACAACGATGCATCGACTCCTACATGCTTCGGGGTCTCACCCAATCTCGACGCCTTATGACCCCAAGTGAGTCGGCAAACGGGTCAAAGTGAGACGCCTCTCATGTAGAGTCTCAATGACGTTTCGAGTCGTGAGGACTAATCAGTACAACCAAGACCTCGGACTTATCCACTCGACAAATGGTAACCACTTGGATAGTCCGAACGAGGGTAGTTCGATAGATCACCAGGTCACTATCTATCTGCATGCTCAGAACATCACAATGTTCCCTACCAATGAAACATGGTACTTTGCATCGCAGATACTAGTCTCGAACTCGGGCGGCCTTATCCTCATTTTGACGGCCCAATCGACTAGGAACATGTTCAGAATACACAGCGACTATTAGATGTGTTTCATGATAGCCGTCATACCCACTATCACATCTAACATACGCTTTAGTGCATTCTAGGTCTTTACTCAACGCAATTGTAAATCATTACACACATAATGAAAGTAAAGAATGCCATATAAGTAAATGCGAATATCATATATAAAGACTGTTTGTACAAGAGTCTATAAAACCCACACGCCACAAGGTGGCTAGTTGGGCATCTACTCTAACAGCTGGACCGAGTGGTACGTTAGTTGGTAGAGCATCATTTTGAGTACCAGTTACGTATATTATTGAACTAGTTTACTATGGGATGCCTTGTGTGAATACCTGTATTAAGATTTTTATTCGTTGAGATACTTGTATACATTTCTGGTACTGCTGTTGTTGTGTATATTTTGGAGTTAAAAATCTATACTTTGATTATGAATGTAATTTGAATTATATTTTAAGTGCAGGCCGATAAAGAAAATTTTTAACACATATTTGATGCTTCCACATAATTGTGATTAATTGAGTAAGTAATCTATGATTTAGAGCACAATTCCTGATGATTCCCATACGGAAATTGTACTCAAAGTGTTGGATATAGTAGGAGGAAGGATGGAAGTATGACTTCCCAAACTGGCTGAGAAATATGCTTTCCTTTTTGCTGATAGGGGTACTATTATTTTGGATTAAGTGGATAGAAAAATTGTTTTCGCATCATAATGTATGTTTTGGAAACTGTGCAGATCAGTCCGATCTAATCTTCGATCGGGGATTATGATGAAGCCATAATGATAGACTCGAAACCAATGTTCCTTGGGCCTAAGCCTAACCTGGGCCCATTAACCTGGTTTAAGCCCATGAAATATCTAGGGGCTTAGGGGGAGCTTTTCATTTGTACCAAGTTGCATTGACAACCTCCATAGCTCCCCTCCTCTCCACTAGCCGCCGCGATCGCCGTCGTCGGAATTCGACCGTCTCATCGTGAAGATTCCGTTCACAAAATCTTCACTGATCTGCACTAGTAGTGCAGACAAGTTAAGGAATTGAGATTCCGGTCGTGGACTAAATTAGACGATTGGAGTTGTTCAACCGTTGAAGGGCTATCTTCCTTTGCGGAATAGTGGGAAGGTAACTCATAAAACTAAATGACCTTGTTCTATGTCTTAGCGTTTTTCATGAATAGTCAGTAATGCATGTTTGTTTTCCTTTCAGTATAAACTGTTATGTCTTCGATTAAAAATCCACTTGCTGCTATACTCTGTCAGGCCTGGTGCTCTAATCAGAGGTTAATTTCTCAATTAACACTTAATGCCGAAGCTAAAAATGTGGGTTAAAAATTTTCGTTTACGACCTGAACTGAAAATATGATTTAAAATACAATCATACTCAAAGTGTAGATTTAACTCAAAAATCCATATAACGAAACAGTATCGGAAATGTACACAAGTATCTCAACGATTACAAATCTCAGGTATAATATTCACGCATGACATCCCCTGGTAAACTAGTTTAATACATATACATAACTGAGACTCAGAACGATGCTCTACCAGCTGACGAACTACTCGGTCCAGCTGGATTACCTGAAGAACCTGAAAAGGCCAACACAAGACCAAATCAGCCCCAAAAAAGTGAAATAAAACGAGGTCAAACCTCAGTACGAAGAGCACTCAAATAACAGCAACCAGAGCAGGCATGCAATATTTCAAGTCGTGCAATGCATGAAAGGTTACCAAGAATCTTCAGTAATTCAGCGACTCACATGGGCAATCAAAATCTCAATAAATAATTGGAATCCAGATCACAACGACTCAGCTGGCAATCACGATTCAGTGAAAGCATTCTCAAGCACGGAGACTCAGCCGAAAAATCACAACTCGGTGATTTAATGGGTTCACAAAGGAACAGGCTCAATATTATGCATGAATGACAGGAAGAATCAGCTGACAAACAATGCATAATAATCAAACATAAGTAAACTAGATAATAATGAACAACACGGTTAAGCTTAGCTTACGGCCTGCACGCATACAAAGCAATCAATTCACGCTGGAAATATTTTCATGCTTATGCCAAAACTATTAAATTAAGCTCAATCCGTACCTTTCGCAGATCTTGGTATAATACCTCAGCTCGGTTCACAACAGATCACACCCTACCAGCTCTGCCCAAGTCTCGATCGACAAATCAAGGCAAAAACAACAAGAAAGGATCTAATCTGAACTAGATCTCAACTCTGCCTGATATCTCAAGAACCAGCTCATTCAGCTTCTCAGCTATTTTATCTATCCAGCCTCCTTACGACTCCAAACTGGTACAAGAACGTTGGCCTTGAATTGGGGTTTTCAAACGATGTACTCTCACTCAAATCTAACTAGCCAATATCCGGCAATCGGAAGACAAAGATTTCGGGTGAACAGTAGTCACAAGGGTTTGAAGATAAAAGTCGGGAACTCACGGGAGAAAATAAGATATGTGCGTCGTAAAAATAACTACGTGTTGGTCAACACTTATATATATACTCTTAATCAAAGCTACAGTAAAGTCAAACCAGCTCAGACTTTACTACTGTAACTGCTCAGGCACACAAACCAGCTCAGGGAGTACGCTCTTTTCAACCAGCACAGCACTCAGCTGACCAGCTCAGGTACTTCAAGCAACACACATCCAGCTTGGATCACTCACACGAACCCGGTCCGGTCTACAGTGCTCAGATTAGCTCAGACCTCTCCACTGTTCCAGCTTAGGTACACAGACACCAAAACCAGATCGCATCCAAACAGACCAGTTCGAAGTATCCAGCACATCTCGAAGATAAATCCAGCTTGCACAACATAGCAAATGCCCAAAGCTGTTCACCTCTAAGCTGGTGTCCTCGAAACAAGCTCGCGGTAGAACTCAAACCAGCACAACGAAACAACCCATCTCAGATCTATCCTCTCAGACCAGCTCGAACATGATCTGATCTATGTCAAACACGAAGGTCATCAACAACTCACATGATATTGTCCAGCTCAGGACTAATCTTCCAAACCAACATACACCAAAACTGGTCTTGGCTTATCCTCAAACCCACCAGCAGACCTCTAAGCTAGTACCAGATTACACTGGACATGGAATAGTTTACCTCAACCAATTCGCACAAAAACTTAGACTAGCTGGTAGCAAAACTGATTCCTAGTAACCCGAACAGCTTGTACTATAATTTCAGTACAATACTCTGGACCAGCATGCATCTCAGCTGGTCATTTCACTAGCAGCTTAGCTAGCTGAAGTATCTCTTTGGGTTAAACACTAACCTAATATGATTAACTCGTTAGTTATCATCTGATAATTCCAGTTCTCACATGCTCCCCAACTAGAAATGGATTTCATCCTCGAAATCAAACAACAACTACAAAACCAGAACTAAAATAAAACCAGAACTCATCCAAACTGAAATACGCAACAATCCAGCATTCATCAATGCTCACCAAGAAGACATTAACCAAGAGTACAAAACAACTCAAAACACAAGTCAACAAGCAAAAGATTACCTGGGTCAATACTGCGCATACTCAAATAGATGAGGCCATTCCTGTCTCATCTTAACTTCAACTTCCCGTGTAGCCTCTTCTCTACCATGCTTGCTCCACTGGACCATAACCAATGTATTGGTCTTGTTTCTCAATTTTTTCTCCTTCCCATCTATAATCTGCACTGGATGATCAACATAGCTCAAAGCTTGATCCAACTCAATTTCATCACTCTGCAGCACATGGGAAGGATCTGGCTCATACTTCCTCAACATTGACACATAAAACACATCGTGCATCGCTGCTAACTCAGCAGGGAATTGTAAACGATATGCCAAGGATCCAATATTCTCAATAATCTCAAACGGTGTAATGAATCTTGGAGCTAACTTACCCTTGATCCTAAGTCTCATCACGCTCTTGACAGGAGAAACTCTCAAATATACTCGATCGCCAACCTGAAATTACAAAGTCCTACGCCTCTTGTTAGCATAGCTAGCTTCACGATCTTGTGCAGCCTTCATCCTACTCCTAATAATCTCGATCTGATCCTTCATGTGCTGCACAAACTCAGGGGTAGATAGTTGTTTCTCTCCAACTTCTTCCCAGCAAATCGATGATTTGCACTTTCTACCATACAAAGCTTCGAATGGGGCAATCCCGATAGTCACTTGGTAGCTGTTATTATAGGAAAACTCAACAAGGGATAAAGAATCTTGAAGCCACCACTAAAATCCATCGCAACAGGTCGCATCATATCTTCCAAAGTTTGTATGGTTCTCTCAGACTGGTCGTCTATCTGAGGGTGATACATTGTACTCATAGCCACTCAAACCCTTCCACTACAGCTTACGATTCCCATCGTAGCTTACGATTCCACTATAGCTTACAGCGTCCACTTCAGCTTACGACACCCACTACAGCTTACTGTGCCCACTACAGCTCGTAGTAGTCGCTTCAGCTCGTAGTGGTCGCTTCAGCTCATGGTGTTCGCTTAAGCTCTCGATGGTCACTTCAGCTCACGACTGTGAGACCTGGATTTGTAATGAAGATTTATTTGTTGGAATGTATCGGATTTTAGAGATTCTTGGTGGCTTAAGATCTCTGTTTGAATGTTTAAGTTGTGTTTTTGGGTCGAATTCCTCACCTAGAACAATTCTGAAAGTCTTCGTATTTTGGTTTTTGTGGTGAAAGCTGGTTTTGTGGTAAGAGCTGGTTGTTTAGTGAAAACCAGTCGTAGCATTTATTTGGCAACGTGAGATTCCAAAACACCGTCGTTTGGAGAGATCTGGTAGCGCTTTAAATACCAGTCGCTGGTTTAGCGTATTTTGTATCGGGTTGGATACGGTGTCGTTTGAATAAGTTGGAGCGACGTCGTTTTGGTGTAGCGCTAGTGAGAGATCTGATCGCATGTGTGTGCCTGCTGGTTGTTCAGCCGAAGCAGATGTCAACGCGGGTCAACATCCCTGTAGCGCGAGGAGGAAACATCGTCGTTTGGATGTTGCGACTGGTTGTCCAACTGCGAGAGATTGTGCGCTACTGTAGCTTGCGACTGGTGGTGCGCTACTGTAGCTTGCAGCTGGTATTACGCGAGAGTTATCGACCAGATTTGATGACGTCAGCGGTGCGACGCCGTTTTGATGAGTTGCAACGCTGCGTTTTATATGTTGCAGCTGGTACCAGCTTTTGGAGGAATTCCCGTGATGTTTAAACTAGTCGTCTGGTTGTCCAGCTTTTGGTTGAGAACCAGTCGTAGGTAGTGTTCTACGACGTCGTTTTGTGTGTTTGGGATTATGCTTTGCGGGGTTAGATCAGCCGATGATTTGTTGGTGCCTGCTGGTTATGTAGGTGGATATTTTAAACCAAGTTTCCAGCGTTTGCGAGATGTATTTATTCGAGGTAGCGTTGGACTCCTCTTGCGAAGCTCTATCATTCCATACCACTTTTGGAGGCTGTGGTTGGCTAGTTGAGGAACGCGAAGTTGCTGCCCGATTGTGCGTTTTGTAGTGCACGTAGAACTTCGTTCCCTTGTGGTGACATCTTGTTCCTAGCCTTGGTTTAAGCTTCCAGTAAGTTGTTTTGGTAGTAATTTCGTTGGTTGAGCGTGGCTCCCATCCGTGAGCTTCTGTAATTGGCCGTGAGTTTCTGTGCAGCTTTTGAGATCTGTGTGTTGTGTATTTAGCAGGTTGCTATCCAGATCTCTCGGGCCCGTTTTGTGGTAATTGTTGCACAAAAGTATAAGGTAAGGATCTGAGCTTGAATTAGCTGGGAATTGGCGTGAGATTGAATGCTAGATGGCTGCTTGTGCATTAACGTGGATGTTGTTGTTGATATTAGCTGCTATGTTTATGCATACACGCATTTCCCATATTGCATTCATATTTCGGTTGCAGTCATTGTTTCGTATCTTGTATTGTTGTTGTTGATTCTTACCAGGATGCGAGGGCGAGCGGCAATACCGCACTCTCATCTCCCTGCTGGGATCGTTAGCCACCATGCGCCGAGTGGTTAACTACCACAGTTCATGGGCGAGGCAACGGCAGGTTGAGTTGTTTGATGCATCTAGTATTCGGGTGTAGTATCACGACGAGTGGCTCATTACCACACTGTGAACACACCCCGTGGCCACTGTTGTTGCAGATTCTTGGAGTTGTGCTTGAGTTCCTTAGCTCCCTTGTCGGTCGAGCCTTCTGTTGTTATCCGGTGTCTCATGCATAGCATCTTCATTTTTTCTTATGCATTCTTTTAGCTATATCTGTTGCTCTCCGTACTGGGGTTTGACCCCATGTCCCTCTGGGGCTTGGTTTGTTTCCTTGTTTGTGTTGTTTTTAGGGAACCCAGGTTTTGCAGCTGGTCGTGGTTATAACCCAGCTGGTGGTGCCCCAGGAGGCGGTTAGCGTGTCACAGTTGTGTTGGGATTGCGGTGGCGGATCCGGATCCCACTTCCCGGGGCGCAGCGGAAAAAAAAAATTTCCCGGAAAGTGTTCAATACATTTAAAGAAATCTACAAACATACATAGGATGTTCGTAGATGATTACCTTGCTGGCGTCTAGGCGCCTGGCTCCGACCAGTTTCACGAGGAAACCGGCACTTCAAACTGTAGGCGGCGGTAGATCGTCAATAAGGTCCACGACCGGATTCAAGACACCTTCGTCAGCCTGCACTAGAAGGACTGACGAATTCAGCACGGACGGAAACTCCTCGTGAAGCTGATCGGAACAAGTCGGATCAACGTAGGCGGCGGTGGGGCGGCGGCACTTGGGCGGCGGCACGGCCGAGAGAGGGGGCGAGAGGAGAGGGGCGGCCGAGTGGTCTATGAAGGCTAGGTTTAGGTTATGATACTTGAGTGATCAAGCCCTAATCATCTTAACTTAATAAAGGTGATAGATGGGCTTGAACCGGCCCAATGGACTTGGGTCATACCCCGGTCCATATGAACATTCGGTTCATTTAAATCACTGCGGTTTCATCATAACTCCGATCGACGATCAGATCAGACCAATCGAATATGTTTCCAAAACTGAATGTTATGACGTGAAAAACAATTTTTCAGATACCTAGTCCAAAATGACAGTTTTGCACCTCAACAGCGGGAAATCATCTTAACTTAATAAAGGTGATAGATGGGCTTGAACCGGCCCAATGGACTTGGGTCATACCCCGGTCCATATGAACATTCGGTTCATTTAAATCACTGCGGTTTCATCATAACTCCGATCGACGATCAGATCAGACCAATCGAATATGTTTCCAAAACTGAATGTTATGACGTGAAAAACAATTTTTCAGATACCTAGTCCAAAATGACAGTTTTGCACCTCAACAGCGGGAAATCATAATTTGACCCCTGTTGACTTTTAGGAAGTCGCACTCCCTAAAATCCTCTTCGTATGCTCAACACATTGAGCTCAGTTTCCGTGCGGGGATCATGAATCCAGTACTTGTGTGACCCTCAATGGTTCAGGGATACATCTACCCGTGGGCCCGCAACCATTGCGGCTCCGAAATCACAATTTCGGACTTGCCCATCGGATCATGGTAAAGCACATAGCAACATCGCCCCATGATCCCCTAGGTATCACTGATAGTTCCTGCAAGAACCAGTTGGTCGTGGTTAGCGTACAGTACGGTCCTTTCATCACATATATCCCGATCAGATCAACGACCATTGGTAAATCGAGAGTCGCTAGAGATCCGATAGCTATGCATACATCTTGGAGATCGAATAGTGACATCACGAGTGTAACTAGGTAAACCCATTTACCTAAAACACTTCTAGTACTCTGTCCAGAAATTTATACACTATTATCCCCTCAGATAGCATAGGATATCCACGCATGTAAGCGAGCGGTGAATCCTCGACAACGAAGCATTGACTCCTACATGCATCGGGGTCTCACCCAATCCCGCCGCCTAATGACCCAAGTGAGTCGGCAAACGATTCAAAGTGAGACGCCTATCATGTAGAGTCTCAATGACTATTCGAGTCGTGAGGACTAATCAGTACAACCAAGACCTCGGACTTAGCCACTCGACAAATGGTAACCACTTGGAAAGTCCGAATGAGGGTAGTTCGATAGATCACCAGGTCACTATCTATCTGCATACTCAGAACATCACAATGTTCCCTACCAATGAAACACGGTACTTCGCATCGCAGATACTAGTCTCAATCTCGGGCGGCCTTATCCTCATTTTGACGACCCAATCGACTAGGAACGAATTCAGAATACAGAGTGACTATTAGATGTGTTTCATGATAGCCGTCATACCAACTATCACATCTAACATACACTATGGTGCATTCTAGGTCTTTATCCAACACTATTGTTAACATTTTATAACATAATGAAAAAATAAAGAATGCCATGAATAAATGCGAATATCATATATAAAGATCGTTTCATACAAGTGTCTGTAAACCCACACGCCACAAGTTGGCTAGTTGGGCATCTACTTTAACAATCTCCCACTTGCCCTAAAGCCAACTACTCATCAGACGCAGTCCCATTGTTTCGCGATATTTTTCAAACAACGGTCCTGGCAAGGGCTTCGTAAGTGGATCAGCAACGTTGTCCGCAGAGGCGACTCTCTCAACTGCTATGTCACCTCTAGCCACAATATCCCGGATTATGTGGTATTTCCTCAGTATATGTTTGAATCTTTGGTGAGACCTAGGCTCCTTTGCTTGCGCAACGGCACCCGTGTTGTCGCAGTACACCGGGACTGGACCAACTCCATCAGGAATTACGCCCAACTCTTGGACGAAATTCCTTATCCAAACCACCTCCTTAGCAGCAGCTGATGCTGCAATGTACTCAGCCTCAGTGGTTGAATCCGCGATGGTGTCTTGCTTAGAACTCTTCCAAGAGACAGCACCACCATTGAGCATGAATACAAATCCAGAGGTTGACTTCGAATCATCCACGTCACATTGGAAGCTAGAATCAGTGTAGCCTTCCAATTTCAGTTCACCACCCCCATAGACCATGAACATATTCTTAGTCCCTCGTAAGTACTTAAGAATATCCATCACAGCCTTCCAATGAAATTGGCCAGGGTTGGCCTGGTAGCGGCTGGTGACACTCAGAGCATATGCGACATCCGGTCTATTTGAGATCATGCCATACATAATACTACCTATTGCCGAGGCATATGGCACACGTGTCATACTCTCTATATCCTCATCAGTCTTCGGACACATAGACTTAGATAGAGTGATCCAGTGGCACATAGGTAGGTGTCCCCTCTTGGACTCTTCCATAGAGAACCGCTTAAGTATGGTATCGATGTAGGTGGCTTGGGTGAGTCCGAGCATCCGTTTAGATCTATTCCGATAGATCTGTATTCCAAGAATATAGAATGCTTCACCCATGTCCTTCATCGAGAATCTACTAGACAACCATACTTTAGTTGACTGCAGCATTCCTACATCATTCCCAATGAGCAGAATGTCATCAACATAAAGTACGAGGAATGTCACAGCGCTTTTAACTACCTTCTTATATACACATGGCTCCTCGGGATTCTTGATGAAACCAAATTCTTTAATTGTTTCATCGAATCTCAGGTTCCAACTCCTCGATGCTAGTTTGAGACCGTAGATCGATCTCTGAAGTTTGCATACCTTATGCTCACTTCCTACATATGTGAAACCCTCAGGCTGCGTCATATAGATCTCTTCCTTAATGTTTCCATTAAGGAACGCATTTTTCACATCCATTTGCCATATCTCATAGTCGTACCATGCGGATATGGCCAGTAAGATTCTAATTGACTTGAACATTGCGACTGGTGAAAAGGTCTCATCATAGTCAACACCTTGCCTTTGAGTGTAACCTTTTTCGACCAGTCGTGCCTTGTAGGTAATTACCTTACCATCAGGCCCAAGTTTCCTCTTGTATACCCATTTGCACCCAATAGGAACAATTCCTTCGGGAGGGTTAACAAGAGTCCAAACTTGGTTCGCATGCATTGAGTCAAACTCAGACTGCATTGCTTCAAGCCACAAATTAGAATCAGCATCGAAAATTGCCTCCTTGAAAGTTCTTGGATCAGATCCAACAACTTGATCACCTTGATCATCTTCAAGGAGAAAACCATATCTCTCAGGAGCCCTAGGGACCCTTGGATCTTCTAGGTGTGACCATTTCTGGTACTGGCTCTGGAGGCGCAGGTGATTCACTTGGTACTTCAGTTGGTTCTCGAACCTCTTCGAGTTCTACTATCTTGCCTTTTCTATCAAGTAGAAATTCCCTTTCCATAAAGGTGGCATTCCTAGAAACAAACATTTTTGTTTCGCTGGGATAGTAGAAGTAGTATCCAATGGAATTCTTTGGATACCCAATGAAGTAACATAAGATGGATCTCGTATCCAGCTTATCTCCCACTGTCTGCTTCATGTAAGCAGGACATCCCCAAATCCTCATGTATGAGTACTTGGGTGGTTTGCCCATCCATATCTCATATGGAGTTTTATCCACTGCCTTTGTGTGGACATTGTTCAACAACATTACCGCCGTTTCGAGCGCATAGCCCCAAAACGAGGTAGGAATCTCAGTGAAGCTCATCATAGATCGAACCATGTCCATCAAAGTTCGATTACGAGGCTCCGCTACACCATTGAGCTGTGATGTGGCCGGAGGGGTCCACTTTGAGAGAATCCCATTCTCTTTCAGATAGTCTTGAAATTCAGCACTTAAGTATTCACCACCTCGATCGGATCGAAGTGATTTAATACTTTTGCCTAATTGATTTTCTACTTCAGACTTGAATTCTTTGAAACTTTCAAAGGATTCAGACTTGTGCTTCATTGAGTACAAGTACAAATACCTTGAGTAATCGTCGGTAAAGGTGATGAAGTATGTGTGACCATAGTTAGTACCAATACTAAATGGGCCGCACACATCAGTATGGATCAAAACCAATAGGCTTTGAGCACGCTCACCCTTGCCCTTGAAGGGTTTCTTAGTCATCTTTCCCTTAAGACAAGATTCACAACTCGGTAGGGAGTTAATGTCTGACAGCTCAAACATGTCACTCCTAACTAACTTGTTCATCCTACTTAGAGAAACATGACCTAGCCTAGCGTGCCAAAGTTGTGTTGGGTTTAAGCTATCGTGTTTCCTTTTAATCATTGTTGTATGTGTTTCGACATCGCGAGTTGGAACGTCTTTTAATTTTAAGGTGTACAAATCATTTTCGTGTTCCCCAATACCAATCAAACATTCATTCTTGTAAATATTGCAAATCGAATTAGCAAACATACAAGAATATCCATCACTATCAAGCATAGAAACAGAAATAATGTTCTTTATTAATTCGGGAACAAACAAAACGTTTCTCAATAACAACTTAAAATCAGAAGACAGAAATAAATAAACATCTCCTATAGCTACTGCAGCAACTCTTGCTCCATTGCCAAGCCTCAAGTGGGTCTCACCCTCTCTAAGACGTCGGCTTCTTGTCATCACCTGCTAATCATTACAGATATGAGATCCACATCCGGTATCAAGTACCCAAGAAGTCGAATTAAGAGACATATTTATTTCGATATTGAACATACCTTTTGCAGTTTGCAACTGCTCGAGGTATTCCTTGCAGTTCCTCCTCCAATGCCCAGGTTTGTGGCAGTGGTGGCAAACATCCTCAGTCTTGTTTGGCTTGGAAGCCTTTGCCTTGGGCTTCTTGGTGGGCTTTTCCTCCTTCGCAGGGGCAGAACGCTTCTTACCCTTGCGTCTGGGCCCCTTCTTCGCAAAGGAAGAAGAGCCCATGAGGAGGACGGGCTTGTCCTTCTTTATGGTTCCTTCTAACACTACAAACATGTTAACCACCTCTTCAAGGGTGGCTGCCAGCTTGTTCATGTTGAAGTTGACCACAAAAGGGTCGAATGCAGCAGGCAGTGAGAGGAGAAGCACATCCACAGACAGCTCGTGTGGAAGCGTGATATCAAGGCCCGACAGCTTTTCAACGAGCCCAATCATACGAACCCCATGCTTGCGGACCGAAGTCCTATCGTGCATGCGGCTTGTCATAAGCTCCTTGACAGCCGTGAACCTCTCATGTCGAGATTTCTCCCCATACAGTTCTTTGAGATGAAAGAGTATGTCAGCAGCATACTTTGTCTTCTCAAAGCGCCGTTGCATTTGGTTAGACATCGATGCCATCACATAGCATCGAGTCTTAAGCTCATCGTCCAACCATTGTTGAAGCGTCACCAGCTCCTCAGTGCTGATATCGGCAGGGGCTTCCTTCGGAGGGCTCTTCTCTATCGTATAAAGAAGTTTTTCCGAAGCCAACACAATGTTGAGGTTTCGAAGCCAGTCTTGGTAGTTCAGACCGGTGAACTTGTTGCTATCCAGTATAGCAGCGAGTGGGTTTTTGATCGAAGACATTATAAATGCAGTTATACTGAAAAAAAAAACAGACATACATTACTAACTATATATGAAAAACGCTAAGACATAAAACAAGGTCGTTAAGTTTTATGAATTACCCTCCCACTATTTTAACGATTTCACCACCCTCTAATGAAATCGAGAAAGCAAGTTTCTTTAGTAGGTACACGGAGTCCAATCAAGCGATCATGGTCCCGAATAATATCAGCCAACCACGACCCCCAAAAGGTAGTTTCCGATTGCAACCGGTGCAACCTCCATGTATTCACCTCACGTCCAGTAAGGGCCCAATAATATGACGCCGTTTACTATCACGTGTCAAGATGACCCATCAATGTTGAGTCGTGAAGGACGGTCCCCTTAACGTCCCCAATAATATGAGCCAACGTTAAAGGGAGTTCCAACCGACTCACAACAATTGTTAATGGCGTGGACAACTTTCCGGCATACATAACCCCCTCAATAATATGAGCCGGTCCATGTATACGGGTAGCATCGACGTACACCCATTGTTGATGGAAGGTAGGGATAATTTAAACAAATTTAAATTCCCTTTAGCTTATCGAATAAACTTTTAATCTTGATATTAGTTTTAAATCGTATTTAAAACGAGGGATTTTATTTTTGAAAATTTTGTCTCATGCAATAATTTTAAATCAAATTTAAAACATGCGGATTCAACATATATATCAAATATATAAATAACTTTGGGATGATCGATCGCGAGAGCTATGCGGTCCGTGGTTGCCAATCACGGACCTGGGTCCAATCCTAGGTGAAATGCAATATGCAATGCAATCCTATTACATTTGCTTCCGGTTTTACAGATCTTCGGTCTTCAATATCTTTGATCGTCATGGGCCCATCATCTTCAAAAGTCCTCCCACTAAGTCTAGTAGTTTACAATTAAATTCCATGACACATAAGGGATACATTTTACAAGCGGTGGGAACGGGCCACAAACAGACCCACTTTAATAAATGATAATCAACAATATTAAATACAACCGAAATCGCAAAACTTAAAGCATACACCTAACACATTGGGCAAGGCTCTCGATCATCCCAAACATGCAATCAATCTAATTAACTTGCATAAATTAAATAATCAAATTATTTACCACAAAATCATATTTTAATCATAAAATCGCATTTTATAATAAAATCGCATTTTGTCGATAAAATCAAATTTTAATCAACAAAATCATATTTAATTATAAAATCATATTTCACAATTACAATCATATTTTGCAATTCAAATTGCATTAAATTGGTCTTAAAACAATTTTAGGCCCAAAAATCTCAAAATTTCAAAATCGACCAATATCGGCCCGAAAACTTCATGGGCTGCCCGGGACAGGCCCGAACATGACCTAGAAGAGAATTAGCCGTCGCAACGCAGCCGGACGGCGGCGGCCGCCGCCAACAGAACGCGCGCGGCAATCGGCCGCACGCTGGCCGCATGATGCGCGGCCTGGACGCGCCAACAGCGGCGCCTCCCGCCGCAAGCATGCGCCCATCATGGCGCCCTTGTTGCGCACCATCGCGCAACGGTTGCGCGTGGCCGCTGGCCATCGCGCTGCTCTCGATTGCGCATCCATATGCGCGGCCGCGGTGATCACCACGCGCCAAGAGCGGCGCACAGCCGCGCGCCTGCTGCCCCAATATTGCGCAACCAGTGCGCATATATGGTGGGCAGCGGCCGGCCAGCAAGTGGCCATTGCGCAGCCGCGCACGCGCAATTGCGCGCGGGTGTTGGGCCGCCGCACACAGCGGCGGCCGGCGGCTACAAAATTTTTATTTTTTTTTAATTTCAACTTAAGATTCAGATGCAATTATGGCAACAATGTATTGAAGGATCCGAGCCTTGGCTCTGATACCACTGTTGGGATTGCGGTGGCGGATCCAGATCCCACTTCCCGGGGCACAGCGAAAAAACAAAAATTGCCCGGAAAGTGTTCAATACATTCAAAGAAATCTACAAACATACATAGGGTGTTCGTAGATGATTACCTTGCTGGCGTCTAGGCGCCAGGCTCCGACCAGTTTCACGAGGAAACCGGCACTTCAAACTGTAGGCGGCGGTAGATCGTCAATCAGGTCCACGACCGGATTCAAGACACCTTCATCAGCCTGCACTAGAAGGACTGACGAATTCAGCACGGACGGAAACTCCTCGTCAAGCTGATCGGAACAAGTCCGATCAACGTACGCGGCGGCGGGGCGGCGGCGCGGCCGAGAGAGGTGGCGAGAGGAGAGGGGCAGCCGAGTGGTATATGGAGGCTAGGTTTAGGTTATGATACTTGTGTGATGAAGCCCTAATCATCTTAACTTAATAAAGGTGATAGATGGGCTTGAACCGGCCCAATGGACTTGGGTCATACCCCGGTCCATATAAACATTCGGTTCATTTAAATCACTGCGGTTTTATCATAACTCCGATCGACGATCAGATCAGACCGATCGAATCAGTTTCCAAAACTGAATGTTATGACGTGAAAAATAATTTTTAAGATACCTAGTCCAAAATGACAGTTTTGCCCCCAACAACGGGAAATCACAATTTGACCCCTATTGACTTTTAGGAAGTCGCACTCCCTAAAATCCTCTTCTTATGCTCAACACATTGATCTCAGTTTCCGTGTGGGGATCATAAATCCAGTACTTGTGTGACCCTCAATGGTTCAGGGATACAGCTAGCCGTGGGCCCGCAACCATTGTGGCTCCGAAATCACAATTTCGGACTTGCCCATCGGATCATGGTAAAGCGCCTAGCAAAATCGCCCCATGATCCCCTAGGTATCACTGATAGTGCCTGCAAGAACCATTTGGTCGTGGTTAGCGTACAGTACGGTCCTTTCATCACATATATCTCAATCAGATCAACGACCATTGGTAAATCGAGAGTCGCTAGAGATCCGATAGCTATGCATACATCTTGGAGATCGAATAGTGACATCACGAGTGTAACTAGGTAAACCCATTTACCTAAAACTCTTCTAGTACTCTGGCCAGAGATTTATACACTATTATCCCCTCAGATAGCATAGGATATCCACGCATGTAAGCGAGCGGTGAATCCTCGAAAACGAAGCATCGACTCCTACATGCATCGGGGTCTCACCCAATCCCACCGCCTAATGACCCCAAGTGAGTCGGCAAACGATTCAAAGTGAGACGCCTATCATGTAGATTCTCAATGACGTTTCGAGTCGTGAGGACTAATCAGTACAACCAAGACCTCGGACTTATCCACTCGACAAATGGTAACCACTTGGAATGTCTGAACGAGGGTAGTTCGATAGATCACCAGGTCACTATCTATCTGCATGCTCAGAACATCACAATGTTCCCTACCAATGAAACACGGTACTTCGCATCGCAGATACTAGTCTCAATCTCGGGCGGCCTTATCCTCATTTTGACGGCCCAATCGACTAGGAACGAATTCAGAATACACAGTGACTATTAGATGTGTTTCATGATAGCCGTCATACCCACTATCACATCTAACATACACTATGGTGGATTCTAGGTCTTTATCCAACACTATTGTTAACATTATATAACATACTGAAAATAAAGAATGCCATGAATAAATGCGAATATCATAGATAAAGATCGTTTCATACAAGAGTCTATAAACCCACACGCCACAAGTTGGCTAGTTGGGCATCTACCCTAACAAGTTGTGTATAGCATATTTATATATATATATATGTATCAGTTAGCTAGGGGGATGCCCTGCGCTTCGTTATTGTATCCAGTAGTTTGAGTCTGATACATGTTATGGTTGTTGCATGCTATACTGTTTTTGTTGTTGTGATTTTCGTAAACTGGGATTCTATTTTGAGTATCATGGTATTTTAAATTATATTGTTTTTAACCGTCAGGCCAAAAGAGAAAATTTTACCCGCTTTTTGATAGCTTCCGCATGTGTTTGTATGATTTTACTCTGTTTAGATCACGAGGTCTGACATTTTGGTATCAGAGCTTAAGCTGGGATAAGCTCGATTTCTTTGATCACACTCGAGTCTAGGCACAGTGTGGTGTGTTGTATGTGCTTGGTTATGTGACTACGTGCTGCATATTTCTGTGTTATATGCTATCTATGCCGTATCTGTACTGTTTTTCTTGATCTTGTTGAGTGTTTTCGTAGATGCCGCCTAGACGTCGTGGTAGAGGTAGGGGGCAGTTTGAGTAATCAGCAGGACAGAATGAGGATAGGCGTAGTGCTCGCAGTCATACTCGTGTTAGTGATGAGGAGGAGGAAGTAGGTGACTTGCCTCCCTCGGTGGAGCGGATGGATGTTGTCATAGCACGGTTTCAGAGGATGAACCCTCCAGTCTTTAATGGTGAAGAGTCCAATGAGGATGCAGACTCGTGGCTTCGTAATATCATTGGTCTTTTCGATCGGGTGTAGTATGATGATG
Organism: Dorcoceras hygrometricum; assembly: GCA_001598015.1. Lineage (NCBI taxonomy): Eukaryota > Viridiplantae > Streptophyta > Magnoliopsida > Lamiales > Gesneriaceae > Dorcoceras > Dorcoceras hygrometricum. Next base: position 112,464 of record KV009012.1, read on the forward strand.
ATCTTAGGCTGATTTAGCGACCCTCTTGCTCAGGAAGGCGGCGGAGCGCTGGTGGCGAGGTGCTTCGAGTACCTTGTTAGAGACCGGTGTTGGTTGGGATCTCTTGGGACAGTTTTTACGTGACCTTCCGGCAGGAGTATGTACCCGAGTCTTATGTGAACGCCCGGGAGCGGGAGTTCGACCATCTGGAGCAGGGTTCCATGACTGTTCGGGAGTATGCTAGGAAGTTCTCTTCTCTGTTGGCGTACGTTCCCCATGTTTCTGGATGTGAGAGGGCCAAGCGGACTCGGTTTCTTAGGGCTTAAATGAAGAGTTGTTACAGATGGTTTTGACTAGTAAGCCCAAAACTTACGCTGACGCTATGGACAGTGCCATCGACATTGAGGAAGGTTTGCGTAGTCGTCGTGCTCGTAGCCAGTAGGCAGCGCCGGGTGGTCGTCCTGCTATTCAAGCAGCACAGTCTTCACAGTCCTCCCAGTCAGCCTATCAGCCCAACAGCAGCAGCAGCCACAGGTGGCTCAGCAGTCTGGCCATCAGAGGTTTCGACCCGGAGGTCAGTATTTCAAGAAGAAGTCAGGTTCTGGCTCTTCTGGTTCGGGCATCTCGAGTAGCAGTGGTTCTAGGGCTGAGTTTTGCGGCTTTTGCGATGTAAAGCATCCTTCCACTCAGTGTGTAGGTGTGCAGGGTTCCTGCAAACTTTGTGGTCAGTACGGGCATTTTGCGAGAGTGTGTCCGTCAGCTGGATCACAGCAGACCGCGACCCAGTCTCAGGGTCGTGGAGGTCAGTCTAGGGGCCGTTCTCAGCAGTTTCAGTAGCCCCGATTGGGGGAGAATCAGTTTAGGCCGTTTTAGCATCCTGGTCCATCGCGGTTCGGACAGTCGTCTCAGCCTTTCTTCTCAGGACCCCAGCATGCTCAGGTTAACGCCATCACTAGAGAGCAGGCCGAGGAGACACCGAGTCAGGTAATCGTAGGTACTTGCCTTGTTTTTTATTTTCCTGCACGTGTGTTGTTTGACACCGATGCATCGCATTCGTTTATTTCTGATTCGTTTGTTGTTGAGCATGGTCTGTGTACCATTTCGTTGCACGATGCTGTTTCCGTGTCTACCCCTGGAGGTGTGAGCTTGTTATCCCAGGAGGTTTTGTTGGATGGTGTGTTGCGGTTTGGTGAGCATGTCTTGTTAGCGAACTTGATCCGTTTGATGCTTTGGGATTTCGATTGCATGGTTGGGATGGATGTGCTGTCCAACTATAGGGCCTCCGTGGACTGCGTCCATGGGATTGTGCGCTTTAGGCCTTTGTCTGGCGAGAAGTGGGACTTCTACGGTCAGGATTCTAGATCGAAGATCCCGTTGATCTCAGCGATGGAGATGTTTAGCTTGTTGTCTTTGGGAAATACTGGCTTTATGATCTACGCGTTGGATGCGTCTTCTTCTTCCCGTGTTCAGCTCAGTGACGTTCCCATGGTGCGACATTTTTCCCGGATGTGTTTTCGAAGGAGATTCCTGGTTTCCCTCCGAGGCGGGAGATTGACTTCAGCATAGAGCTGGTGCCTGGCACAGCTCCGATTTCGCGTGCTCCTTATCGTCTGGCGCCTGCGGAGTTGAGAGAACTCAAGGTGCAGTTAGATGATTTGCTGGAGAAAGGTTTTATCGTCCTAGTATGTCACCGTGGGGAGCTCCCATACTGTTTGTGAAGAAGAAGGATGGCTCAATGCAGATGTGCATTGATTTTCGCCAGTTGAATAAGCCACTGTCAAGAACAGTACCCGTTGTCGAGAATCGATGATCTGTTTGATCAATTGCAAGGTTTTGCGGTGTATTCAAAGATTGATCTTCGTTCCAGGTACCATCAGCTGAGAGTGAGAGGCTCCCATACTGTTTGTGAAGAAGAAGGATGGCTCAATGCAGATGTGCATTGATTTTCGCCAGTTGAATAAAGCCACTGTCAAGAACAAGTACCCGTTGTCGAGAATCGATGATCTGTTTGATCAATTGCAAGGTTTTGCGGTGTATTCAAAGATTGATCTTCGTTCCAGGTACCATCAGCTGAGAGTGAGAGATCAGGATGTCGCGAAAACTGCGTTTCGTACGAGGTACGGACACTTTGAGTTTTTGGTGATGCCGTTTGGTTTGACCAACGCGCCTGCAATCTTTATGGATTTGATGAACCGAGTTTTCCACGAGTTTATCAATTGGTTTGTGATCGTGTTCATCGACACATCTTAGTCTATTCGAAGACTCCTTTGGAGCACAAGGAGCATTTGCGTATTGTCTTTCAGACGTTGAGAGACCAGCAGTTATATGCAAAGTTCTCCAAGTGTGAGTTCTGGTTGGATCGCATCGTATTCTTGGGACATGTGATTTCAGCCGAGGGGATTTCTGTAGATCCTAGCAAGGTTGATGCCGTTCTGAACTGGGAGTGTCCCAGGAATGTTTCCGAGATTCGTAGTTTCTTGGGTCTGGCTGGCTATTATCGTCGCTTCATTGAGGGATTCTCAAGTATAGCAAAGCCGATGACTCAATTAACTCAGAAGGACAAGCGTTTTGTTTGGACTGAGCAGTGTGAGAATGCTTTTCAGCTGCTTAAGGAGAAATTGACTACTGCGCCTGTGTTGGCTCTGTCGTACGGAACAGGTGGATTCGTTGTTTGTTCTGAAGCTTCGCTCAATGGATTGGGTTGTGTGTTGATGCAGAATGGTCGGGTCATTTCGTATGCCTCACGGCAGTTGAAACCGCACGAGACTCGTTACCCAGTCCATGATTTGGAGCTAGCGGCGGTGGTCTTTGCGTTGAAGATCTGGCGTCACTACCTGTATGGCGAGCAGTTTGTGGTGTACTCCGACCACAAAAGTTTGCAGTATTTGTTTTTGCAGCCTGACCTGAGCATGAGACAGCGTCGGTGGATGGAGCTGCTAAAGGACTTTGACTGTGAGATTAAGTACCAGCCTGGGAAGTCGAACGTAGTGGCCGATGCTTTGAGTAGGAAGGCTAGTGAGATACTTGCGTCGTTGTACATCTCTAAGGATCAAGAGCATCTTAACACTACGGGTTTGAGATTCTACCCGGCTGAGGATTGCGTTGTGCTTTCGTTGTTCCAAGTGGAGCCACAGATTGTTTCGACTATTCGAGCAGCTCAGATGACTGATCCGTCTATCCATGAGTTGAAGTTGAAGGTCAGAGCTGGCGAATTTGCGTTGTGCTTTCGTGTTCCAAGTGGAGCCACAGATTGTTTCGACTATTCGAGCAGCTCAGATGACTGATCCGTCTATCCATGAGTTGAAGTTGAAGGTCAGAGCTGGCGAACTTGAGGACTATTCTGTCTCTTCCGATTGTTTTTTGCGTTTCCGGGGTAGGTTGGTTGTGCCCAATTTGATTGATTTGAAGGAGGAGATCCTTCGGAAAGCGCACTGTAGCAGACATAGTGTTCATCCTGGTGCACGGAAGAAGTACCATGCTTTGAAGCCGCACATTTGGTGGGCTGGCCTAAAGAGCGACGTTGCTGGTTTTGTTGCTCGTTGTTTGAATTGTCAGATGGTTAAGGCCGAAAGGATGAGACCTGATGGTCTGTTGCAGAGTTTGGAAGTGCCCCAATGGAGTTTGGAGCACATTGCTATGGATTTCGTGACGCATCTGCCTCGTTCCAGCAGAGGATGCGATGCTATTTGGGTGGTTATAGACCGTCTGTCGAAGTCTGCACATTTTATTCCCTATGGAATGACCTTCTCGTTGAAGAAGATGGCGAAGATGTACGTTGATTTTGTTGTAGACTGCATGGTGTGCCCGTTTTGATCGTTTCGGACCGAGATCCGAGGTTTACTTCCAGGTTTTGTAAGAGTTTGCAAACAGCTTTGGTACCAGATTGGCTATGAGCACCGCGTATCACCCCCAGACAGATGGACAATCTGAGCGAACTATCCAGACGTTGGAGGATATGTTGCGAGCTGTTGTGTTGGATTTCGGAGGTAGCTGGCAAGACACGTTGTCTTTGGTTGAGTTTTCGTACAATAACAGCTACCAAGTGACGATTGGTATGGCGCCTTTTGAGGCTTTGTATGGCAGGAAGTGCAGATCGCCGGTATGTTTGGAAGAAGTGGGGGAGAAGCAGTTGTCTGCCCCTGACTTTGTGCAGCAAATGAAAGATCACGTAGATCTTATTAGACAGCGGATGAAAGCTGCCCAGGATCGCCAAGCCAGTTATGCGAATAAGAGGCGTCGACCTCTTGAGTTTTAGGTTGGCGATCGTGTATTTCTCAAAGTTTCTCCGTTTCACAGTGTTATGCGCTTTGGACACAAGGGAAAGTTAGCCCCTCGTTATGTCGGAACGTATTAAATTGTTGAGAGGATTGGGCCTTTGGCGTATCGGCTACAGTGTTATGCGCTTTGGACACTAAGGGAAAGTTAGCCCCTCGTTATGTCGGAACGTATTAAATTGTTGAGAGGATTGGGCCTTTGGCGTATCGGCTGTTGTTTCCACCAGAGTTGTCTTCTCTTCATGACGTCTTTCATGTTTCCATGTTGAGGAAGTATGAGCCCGATCCGTCTCATGTGCTTAGAATTGACGAGGTGGAGCTAGATTGGTCGTTGAGCTATCAGGAATATCCCTTGCAAATCCTTGGCAGAAAAGAGAAACAGCTGAGAAATAAAACCATTCCGTTGGTAATGGTGCAGTGGAGCAAACATGGAAGGGAAGAGGCTACTTGGGAGCTGGAGAAAATATGCAGCGCGAGTGGCCGCATCTGTTTGAGTAGCTGTTGAGCTAAATTTCCAGTAGTTTGTAGCTTTTGGTTGTATTTCTTCCCTAGTTATTGTTATATGTTTGCTCAGTTATCTTGAACTCTTGGCCTTGTGTTGGGCGAGTTCTGTTTGTATTTTGCTGTTGCTGTGTCGTAGTGCCAGAATTGTTGTTTGATTTCAGGGAAGAAATCCTTTTTAGTGGGGGAGAAATGTGAGACCTGGATTTGTAATCAAGATTTATTTGTTGGAATGTATCGGATTTTAGAGATTCTTGGTGGCTTAAGATCTCTGTTTGAATGTTTAAGTTGTGTTTTTGGGTCGAATTCCTCACCTAGAACAATTCTGGAAGTCTTCGTATTTTGGTTTTTCTGGTGAAAGCTGGTTTTGTGGTAAGATCTGGTTGTTTAGTGAAAACCAGTCGCAGTGTTTATTTGGCAACGTGAGATTCCAAAACGCCGTCGTTTGGAGAGATCTGGTAGCGCTTGAAATACCAATCGCTGGTTTAGCGTATTTTGTATCGGGTTGAATACGGTGTCGTTTGAATAAGTTGGAGCGACGTCGTTTTGGTGTAGCGCTAGTGAGAGATCTGATCACGTGTGTGTGCCTGCTGGTTGTTCAGTCGAAGCAGATGTCAACGCGGGTCAACATCCCTATAGCACGAGGAGGAAACGTCGTCGTTTGGATGTTGCGACTGGTTGTCCAGCTGCGAGAGATTGTGCGCTACTGTAGCTTGCGACTGGTGGTGCGCTACTGTAGCTTGCAGCTGGTATTACGCGAGAGTTATCGACCAGATTTGATGACGTCAGCTGTGCGACGCCGTTTTGATTAGTTGCAATGCTGCGTTTTATATGTTGCAGCTGGTACCATCTTTTGGAGGAATTCCCGTGATGTTTAAACTAGTCGTCTGGTTGTCCAGCTTTTGGTTGAGAACCATCGTAGGTAGTGTTCTACGACGTCGTTTTGTGTGTTTGGGATTAAGCTTTGCGGGGTTCGGTCAGCCGATGATTTGTTGGTTCCTGCTGGTTATGTCGGTGGATATTTTAAACCAAGTTTCCAGCTTTTGCGAGATTTATTTAAGGAAGACATGGTCTTCGATTTCGAGCACCAGATTCCATACTTAGCGAATTTTTCCCGATTGTGTTCTTCGCTTCGAAACCTAGGTTACTGTTCACCGTAGCTTTTCTCCGGCAATTCCCATCGTTTCCGACTGTTGTTTGGTACGTTCGAGGTAGCGTTGGACTCCTCTTGCGAAGCTCTATCATTCCATACCACTTTTGGAGGATATGGTTGGCTAGTTGAGGAACGCGAAGTTGCTGCCCGATTGTGCGTTTTGTAGTGCAGGTAGAACTTCGTTCCCTTGTGGTGAGATCTTGTTCCTAGGCTTGGTTTAAGCTTCCATTAAGTTGTTTTGGTAGTAATTGCGTTGGTTGAGCGTGGCTCCCAGCCGTGAGCTTCTGTAATTGGCCGTGAGTTTCTATGCAGCTTTTGAGATCTGTGTGTTGTGTATTTAGCAGGTTGCTATACAGATCTCTCGGGCCCGTTTTGTGTTAATTGTTGCACAAAAGTATAAGGTACAGATCTGAGCTTGAAGTAGCTGGGAATTGGCGTGAGATTGAATGCTAGATGGCTGCTTGTGCATTAACGTGGATGTTGCTGTTGATTTTAGCTGCTATGTTTATGCATACACGCATTTCCCATATTGCATTCATATTTCGGTTGCAGCCATTGTTTCGTATCTTGTATTTCTGTTGTTGATTCTTACCAGGATGCAAGGGCGAACGGCAATACCGCACTCTCATCTCCCTGCTGGGATCGTTAGCCACCATGCGCCGAGTGGTTAACTACCACAGTTCATGGGCAAGGCAACGACAGGTTGAGTTGTTTGATGCATCTGGTATTCGGGTGTAGTATCACGACGAGTGGCTCATTACCACACTGTGAACACACCCCGTGGCCACTGTTGTTGCAGATTCTTGGAGCTGTGCTTGAGTTCCTTATCTATACACGCATTTCCCATATTGCATTCATATTTCGGTTGCAGCCATTGTTTCGTATCTTGTATTTCTGTTGTTGATTCTTACCAGGATGCAAGGGCGAACGGCAATACCGCACTCTCATCTCCCTGCTGGGATCGTTAGCCACCATGCGCCGAGTGGTTAACTACCACAGTTCATGGGCAAGGCAACGACAGGTTGAGTTGTTTGATGCATCTGGTATTCGGGTGTAGTATCACGACGAGTGGCTCATTACCACACTGTGAACACACCCCGTGGCCACTGTTGTTGCAGATTCTTGGAGCTGTGCTTGAGTTCCTTATCTCCCTTGTCGATCGAGCCTTCTGTTGTTATCCGGTGTCTCATGCTATATCTGTTGCTCTCCGTACTGGGGTTTGACCCCATGTCCCTATGGGGCTTGGTTTGTTTCCTTGTTTGTGTTATTTTCAGGGAACCCAGGTTTTGCAGCTGGTCATGGTTATAACCCAGCTGGTGGTGCCCCAGGAGGCGGTTAGCGTGTCCCATTTGTGTATAGCATATTTATATATATATGTATCAGTTAGCCAGGGGGATGCCCTGCGCTTCGTTATTGTATCCAGTAGTTGGAGTCTGATACATGTTATGGTTGTTGTATGCTATACTATTTTTGTTGTTGTGATTTTCGTAAACTGAGATTCTATTTTGAGTATCATGATATTTTAAAATATATTGTTTTAAACCGTCAGGCCAAAAGCAAAAATTTTACCCGTTTTTTTATAGCTTCCGCATGTGTTTGTATGATTTTACTGTGTTTAGAGCACGAGGCCTGACAGCGACGGTCACTTCAGCCTGCGGAGGTCACTTCAGCTTATGGTTGTCAACTCAGCTTAGGAAGGTTAACTCAGATTAGGGCGGTCAACTCGTCTTAGGGCGGTCAACTCAACTTAGGACAGTCAAATCAGCTTACGCTTAAAGAAGGAAATAACTTATGGGTACAGTTTACGCTCAAAGAAGAAAACAGCTTATGCTCAGCAGGGAAGGACAGTGACTGGTTAAGCTTACGCTCAAAGAAGAAAACAGCTTACGCTCAGCAGGGAAGACAGCTTACAAAACCTAGATTGCAGAACACAGCCTACGACTCAAGCAAGACAGAAAGCTCACGAAACCCAGGTCACGGAATACAGTTAAAAACTTAACAGAAAGGACCCCCAATCCACGTCCGACCCCTGGCCCTTCTTCCTCGGCATCAACAGCCCTCATACCCTTTTCTAAACCCGCCATCGCTCAGCTTAGCCTCAACATTCAACAAAACCTCGCCTCTTTCCCATACTAAACTTCTAGGCAGCCTTGTCATGTTTAAAAGAACCAATTACGTTGCAACCTCAAATTCACAGTCTCAAAACTCAATGAAAATCGAAAACTCAAACACACACAGATAGTAATATGAATGAGAGGTGCAGTCAGAGGAGATTTTGTACTTTCCTTGTATTAGAACTTATAGACGTGTGTCACGAGGTTGAACGGGATGAAGGACGCTGGGAACATCGCTGCATTCTACTCCAGGAAGCTCCAAGATTACAGAAAGGGAAAGGGGGTGGCGGCGCTAGTAGGGGCAAAATCTAGGGTTTTCTGTATTCTTATTTTCTGAAAGAATCGTGTGTGTGTGATGTGGTGTGGCCGAGAGCCTAACTTATTTAGGGGACAAAAAGATGTTTTAAATTTGTTAAAATCTAATTAGGTAAGCCTGTTAGCACCTGTACTAAAAATCTTAAAATAAGTACTCATCATAAAATAATTAAAATAACATAATTAATATAGCTATTAGAATAGGGAAAATAATACTAAGGCATGTGACTTTTAATAGGCAAAGTTTCTAGGTGTTACAATACTCTCCCCATACAAGGATTTATTCCTCGAAATTCGAAAGATTACCGAAGAGTTCCGGGTAGCGTTCCATAATTTCAGCCTCTATCTCCAACATAGATTTTTGTTAGGATAAATTTCAGAAGTTTTGGTGATGAAAAATAAAAGAGATGAAAAATAAAATGAGATAAATCAGACAAAAGTAACAAGATCTGGACGAAGCTTACTACGTTGGACGAAGAAATCAGATGAGAGCAGAGTCAAGCTGGTCAATGAAAAACCAGCTCAGAGCATTCATGTACGCTGGATGAGGATAAACCATCCTAGGATAATAAGGTGTGCTGGTCGAGAACCAACTGGCCACTAAGTAATACAGATATCAGCTCAAAGATGCTTAACCAATTAAGGGAAGTCATAAAAGTAAGAAAACGGTGATTTACAGCTGTGAGAACAGATTGCAAATAACGGACCAGCTGAAGTGAGAAGAAGAATAATAGATCAGCTGGAAGAACAGTTAAGCCGAACCAGCTCGAAGCAGAATAACTTCACGAGTGGTTTAGTACTGAAGATATAAGAATAAAAAGAATGCTATATGAACAAAGACATGAGCAGAATACTTCAAAACTGATTGGATAGGGTCAAGCCCAGAACACGATCAAGAAAAGCAGTTCAAATGTTCAAGAACCAGATCGGGAGACAAGCTGAGTACTGGACAACGTAGAAAATTGAATTTTGGAATGTTTGAAGCTACGAACAGTCAGATGTAGACATTTGACATCTCTGCAATGATATGTAGTCGTTGGAACTACTTTGAGCTAAAGTCAGATACACAGAGAATGAGTTCAAACTGAAGAAGGGGCAGAATTTCCAAAAAGGGCAACGCATTTAATGGAGATGTACTTTCATCGTACAGGTATTTAAGGCGTCACAGGAAATTCAATTTGGATGCATACAACGTGTATACTGGATACAGTTATTACCGTTGCATCCAAAGAGTATAAAGAAGAGAAGAACAGTTGAGAAGGGTGACGAAAACACACAGTGACGAATTACAATGAGATTAACACACAAGCTAACCAGCCCTTCTCAAGCAAAAGCAAAGTTCATATTGAACCAGCTAACAACAAGTGACACACCACATATAGTTTTATTCAATTCTTGTGTCACACACTTTTATATACACACACTCTATAGTGTCAAGCCATCATTGTAAATCTTAAACAGAGAGTGTAGAGTGTTAGAGTAGCACAACCAGCTCAGTGCTGTTACAGTGTATCGTTGAACTAGATCGCGGGTCTGTGTTCTTGGTTGATTGCTAGGAGTTCTTGTAGCTGCTGGTTGCGGGATCGGATTTGTACAAAGGGTTGTATAAATCAAATATTCTTGGGGACATCTTTCCCACTGAGGAAGAAGGGGAGACGTAGGAGATATTGCTCAGAACTTCCAGAAACAAACTCTCGACTCTTGATCTTTTACTTTCTCGCACTTATCTATATTGTTCACTGTTCGAATCATGTTCTTTCCACATAAAAATTGTTTTATTACACGAGACAAACAGCAATCACTGAGAACCCTTCAAGCTTGTAACTCGGATGGATGTTTGCGTCGAGCAGTAAAATCAATGACTCGAGTTTTCTAATAAAAATCTAGAAAAGGACTTCCTTCACCCCCCACTTCTGAACTCCTTGGCTTGTTTTCGATCCTAACACCTCCTCATCTGAATGATTCACCCACTGGACCTAGACCATACGAATGGTCCGACTGCATAGATTCCTATCCTGTCCGCCTAAAATCCATATAGCTCCCTCCTCAAAAGTCAGCTGTGGAGAAATTTGGATCTGTTCGACACTCAGCACATGCGAGGGGTTTGGCACATATTTTCTAAGCATGGAGATGTGGAAGACATTATGTACAGCTGCTAGGCTTGGAGGTAGGGCTATGCGGTAAGCTAACATCCCTACTCTGTCTAAGATCTTGAAGAGTCCTATGAATCTGGGTGCTAGCTTCCCTTTCTTTCCAAATATCATCACACCCTTCATAGGAGCAACCTTCATAAAAACATGGTCCCCGACTGCGAATTCTAACAGCTTCCTCCTCAGATCAGCAAAACTCTTTTGTCGGCTCTGGGCAGTCCTCATCCTATCCCTGATCCTCATCACTGTGTCCACTGTCTGCTGAAATATCTCAGGTCCTAACTCTATCCGCTCACCTACCTCATCCCAATTTATGGGCGATCGGCACATCATCCCATAAAGTGCCTCATAGGGTACCATGCCGATGGAGGCCTGAAATATGTTGTTGTAGGTGAAATCTACTAATGGCAGCTTGGATTCCCAACTCCCATAAAATTTAGTAGCACAAGCTCGTAGCAGATCCTCCAGTATCTGGTTCACTCTCTCTGTCTTCCCATCTGTAAGGACCCACCCAGCTCCTTGCTAGAGACCCTGTAGGGTGAACTGTTGAGTTAAGCGTGCAAGGGTGAGAACAGTACTGGGATGGGTGACCTCCTGGGAAGTTCTCGTACGTCAAGCTGCTGACGTTGTGCCGCTTGATCTGGTTGGTCATGTGGACTGTAAAAGTGTGATTCCAGATCTTAACGGGTAATACTATCTCAGCACGGGATAGGGCCGGCGGTAGGGAAAGGGTAAGACTAATCTCTAAGGAAATTGAGACAGCACCAGCAGTTAGACACGCACCTTCCCTGACTCATGGGCCTAACAGCCCCACCCTAACGTACATAATAGGTAGCACTCTGCGCTGCCATATTATAAGGAAATAAAGTTTCACGGGGGGGGATTAGTTGAGTTAAGCGTGCAAGGGTGAGAACAGGTACTGGGATGGGTGACCTCCTGGGAAGTTCTCGTACGTCAAGCTGCTGACGTTGCGTCACTTGATCTGGTTGGCCATGTGGGCTGTAAAAGTGTGATGCCAGATCTTAACGGGTAATCCTATCTCTGCAGAGGATAGGGCCAGCGGTAGGGGAAGGGTAAGACTAATCTCTAAGGGAATTGAGACAGCACCAACAGTTAGACACGCACCTTCCCTGACTCATGGGCCTAACAGCCCAACCCTAACGCACATAATAGGTCCACTCTGCGCTGCCATATTATAAGTAAATAAAGTTTCACATTGGCTAACAGCTATATCTTTTGGCCTAGTGGTAAGCGCTTGATCCTAACATGAACCCATACTCATAGGACTACCCACGCTCCTGGAAGTATCCCAAGTGGTACCAATGAAGGTGAACTTTGGGTAATAAGCCTGGTGTCCCGGGTTCAATTCCCTGGGGAGGCAGTTTAACCACACTTCCAGGGGTGTGGGTAGTCCTATGAGTATGGGTTCACCCTCCAGGGTCTCTAGCAAGGAGCTGAGTGGGTCCTTACACCATCTGTATGGGGTTAAATGCTTTGCTGAACTGCAGCTTCGTCCCCAAGGAGCCGTGAAGGCTCCTCCAAAATGCTGATGTGAAACGCATATCTCTGTCCGACACAATCAAGATTGGTATAATCTCTCATATGTACAACTCCGCGTACTACATCATAGTCAATATGGTCTTCCCCGATAGAAAGTGTGCCGACTTGGTGAGTCGATACACAATCACCCATATAGAGTTCAAACCCCTAATGGTCCTCGGAAATACTACGACAAAGTCCATCAAAATGTTTCTCCCACTTTCACTCTGGAAAAGGGAGGGGTATCAGTAGTCCAGCGGGTCTCTGATGCTCTGCCTTGACCTGCTGGCAAGTCAGACACTCGAGCACAAAACGGCTGATATCGCGCTTCATGCCCGACCACCAATACAACTGATGTACGTCCTTGTACATCTTCGTGCTTCCTGGATGGACTGAATAAGTTGACGCATGAGCCTCCACCATAATCAACTCTCTCAGTGCATCTCCAGAAGGAACCCAGATCGTCCTCTATATTTCCCAATCTCGCCGTCCATGGTGTAGATTCTGTTGCCCTTATCCTCATCTCTCAACCTCCACTCCAGCAACTGCTCATCACTAGCTTGACTATCGCGAATGCAATCTAGTAGAGTGGAATGTATGGTCACAGAGTTCAGTTTAGGAGCTCTCCCTACAGTATAAACCTCTAGTCCAAAGATCTGTATCTCTCGCTGTAATGGCTCTATGACTGTCAGATGAGCCACAACTACGTTCTTTATACTCATCTCGTCGGCCACGACATTAGCTTTCCCCGGATGGTAGCTAATCTTACAGTCATAATCTTTCACCAACTCTAGCCATCTCCATTGTCTCATGTTCAACTCCTTCCACGTGAAGAAGTAATTAATACTATTGTGGTAGGTGAAGATCTTGCACTTTCTCCATACAGATAGTGCCTCCAAATATTGAGTGCAAAAACAACTGCTGCTAACTCCAGATCATGCATTAGGTAGTTCCTCTCATGCACTTTCAGTTGTCTCAAGGTGTATGATATAACTCTGTCGCCCTACATCAACACAACACCTAGGCCAATAGATGCATCGGTGTAGATCACAAAATCACCTTGCCTTGATGGCATAGCTAAGATAGGCGTTGATATGACGGATTGCTTCAAATTATCAAAACTGTGCTGAAATTATGGGATCCATACATACTTGGCATTCTTCTTCATCAGTGCAGTCAAGGGCACCGGAATGGAGGAAAAGCCCTTGATGAACTTCCGATAGTATACTACCAATCCTAGAAATTCAGATGCATTCTTTGGCACTGCCCACTCTCTAACTACCCCACCTTGGACGGATCAACCCCTACTCTTGTGCTACAAATAATGTGACCAAGTAATGACACTATATCCAACCAGAATTCACACTTGCTGAATTTTGCATATAGCTTCCTATCTCTCAGCACTCTAAAACCATCCGTAGGTGCTGCCGTGCTCCTTCCTGCTCCTAAATGAGAATTTCGTCAATGAAGACGATGACAAACTGATCAAGGTACGGCTGAAATACTTGTTCATGAGATCCATGAAGACCGCTTGCGAATTAAAAGTCCAAAAGGCATCACCAAAAACTCGTAGTGGCCATGGCGATCCTAAACGTCGTCTTATGCACATTCGGTTCTCACCTTCAGCTGATGGTATCCAGAGCAACGATCTATCTTGGAGAATATCAAAGCTCCATGCAACTGATCAACGAGATCCTACACTGGAGGCAATGGGTACTTATCTTGACAGTAACTGCGTTCAACTCTCTGTAATCGATTCAGAGTCGCATACTACCATCCTTCTGTTAGAGTATGTGCTCAACTAGCCAATTTGTGGCATGTGGGTTCTTGTTGACTCTATGTAAAACAATTTTTATTTATCAAATTTGCATTATTTTATGGCATTATTTATCTTCATTATTATGATTACAAATTTTTGTATAAAGACATCCAATGCACCATAGTGTATGTTAGATGTTATAGTGGATTTAATGGCTATCATGAAACACATCTAATAGTCACTTTTTGTTCTAAACTAGTTCTTAGTCGATTGGATAGTCAAAAAGAGGATAAGGGCCACCCGCGCTTGAGACTAGCATCTGCGATGCAAAGTACCACGTGTCAATGGTAGAGAACATAGTGATGTTCTGATCATGCAGATGTATATTTGTTCTAAACTAGTTCTTAGTCGATTGGATAGTCAAAAAGAGGATAAGGGCCACCCGCGCTTGAGACTAGCATCTGCGATGCAAAGTACCACGTGTCAATGGTAGAGAACATAGTGATGTTCTGATCATGCAGATGTATAATGACCTGGTGATCTATCGAGCTATCCTCGTTCGGACTTACCAAGTGGTTATCATTTGTCGAGTTGATTAAGTCTGAGGTCTTGGTTATACAGATTAGTTCTTACTACTCGAAACGTCATTGAGACGCTACATGATAGGTGCCTCACTTTTACCCGTTTACCGACTCCGTTGGGGTCATCAGGTGGCGGGATTGGGTGAGGTCCCGATGCATGTAGGAGTCGATGCTTCGTTGTCGAGGACTCATCGCTCGCCCTTGTCCGTGGATATCCTATGCTATCTGAAGAGATAATAATGTAACAAATCTCTGGTCAGAGTACTAGATGTGTTTTAGGTAAATTGGTTTACCTAGTAGAACATGCGATGCCACTATTTGATCTCCAAGATGTATGCATGGCTATCGAATCTCCAGCGACTCTCAATTTACCAATGGTCATTGATTCGATCGGGATATTTGTAACGCCTAGAATTTCCTGACTACGTAAATGAGTGCATGACTAGGGGGAAAATATTTTTAGATGATTACATGTCTTATTATATGATTTATTTATGATTTTGTGCTGCATGGTATGCATGTGTTATTTTTTCAGCCTGCTTGAGCTAAACGTGTGGACGAGATTAGGGTCGACCGGAAAGAAGATAATTGATATTTTTAAGTTATGAGATTTTAAGAATGAATTTAATTTATTTTAAGAAAATATTTTTGGAATTAGGATTTTTATAATTATTTTGGAGGGAAACTCATTTTTCGCCTATGCGGGCTGGTATATTGAGTTTTAAAGCATTTTAAAATTTTAGGAGGCCTAGATTTCGAAAATTTATTATTATTAAAGCCCAAGTATGAGTTTTTAAACACTTTTTATTTAATTAGAGGGGCAAGCTTGGAAAATTTTTTTATTAAAGCCATAGGGGTCATTTTAGGCACCTTAATTACTCTTAAACACAAATTAAAACACACCCTAGCCTCCATATTTTGTACCAGCCATCCTCCCCCTCCCTTAAGCACACAAATTCGAAATTTCACAGCCATTGAAGGAGCTTGGCGATCAAATTCCGGCGGCGCCCCGATCTCGCACCTACGACGTCCGTACCTCGCCGATCATCGTTTTCTTCAACCCAGGCATGTGATATCAATTCCCTTTCTCACCATTTAAATCTTAATAGACTGTTTTATGAAAATTATGCATGAATTTCTATGTGTATGCTTCGTATCATTACCTCCATGTTCATAGTTCATGCATGGAACTCACGATTTTGACATGTCTCGCTTTTTCCTCTTAAGGCTTTGGTCATGGTAATTTCCAGGGGTGATGGCTCGGTTCTAGAGGTTCCTAGGGGACTCATGGTGGTCTGGATCGAGGTAGGAAGGTGGCTAAATGGTCGGGTGAACCAGGTAAAGCCATAGAGGTTGAGGTGACGCGTCGCGCTGCATGGCTGATGCGCCCACTTCCCTCGATAAGTTCTCCCTGTTTAGCCCATGGTTTGGACCCTGGTTGGTCTCATTGGAACCGTATGGACCTGGGAGTGGTCTATCCGGAAGGGCTCCGGAAGTGGTGGCCGGAACAGGGAGAACGGTCATGAGGAGTGCCTGCTGGTCGTGGCGGAATCTTGTTAGGGTGTGTGGGATTTTTGGTTTAGGGTTTAAGTTGCTATGGTTCGGTCTAACTGAACGGGTTTCGGTTGGTTCGGTTGGACCGGACCGGTACTTTGAGTCACGAGTAAAATATTTTAAAATGGAGTCAGTTATTTTAATTATGGACCTGTTATTTTTATTAACGTGTCAAAGGTCCAATTTTAAATAAATTAGGCAGAAGGTCAAAATTGAGTCAAACCTTTTTAAATAATTTAAGTTATGTTTAATTTTAAGTTCTTATTCAAATTAGGGCTTTAGGGATTTTAATTGGAGTTAAAATCGATTTTTGGATTTTAATTTAGTCAAAATCGGTCTTTTGGTCAAAATCGACATTCGAGTTCAAAATTGATTTAGATTTATTTTAAAGGTCAAAATCGATATTAATAAGCCCCAATTAATTTTTAGAAGTCAAAATTGATTTTAATTAATCTCTTTTAGTCTTGATTTTTAATAAATCAAATATTTAAGAAAAAAGGCAAAAATGGGAAAAAGCGGTGAACATTCGTTTCATCGGCCGTTTTTGGAGCGACGTTTTGTCTAGAAGTAGCGAGCCAGGCCCTAGAATCAATCCTTGATCGAAGTATAAAAATGTGGAAGCCCGTAAATGCATAATTAATCATATATGTAGTATGTTATTTACGTAAAAGTTTTAAAGAAAAGAATTACTTATCCATTAACGCGCTAAGCTTTTAAATTGCATGACTTTAAGAAAATTCACTCATCATGAGATTTTATAAAATGACCAGGCATGTTCTTTTTAAGTTAAAAATCCGAGGAATGGAAGTGATGTGGCAAGTCTACGATGGGAGTTAACCGGGTAGCCGGGCCCGGGGATCCCCTGTTTTTAGGAATGATTTCAATATTTCAGGGCCTATGGATCCCGAGGTAAGGTCGGGTGAAGTGGCAGTTGCCTATGGATCCCGAGTTAAGGTCGGGTGAAGTGGCAGTTTTCAAAAGGTGTGACAAGGTAAGGTCCGGGTGAATCACACCGCCACGTACGTTGGTTATTACGACAAATCAGTCACACATTGCTCACATCACTGATATGACTCTTATGCTTTCTTTCAAATTACGATATGACATGCTTTATATGATATATGATATGTTATGATATGATTACATGATGAAATGTTTTAAGATCATGCACGCATCCATGCCTTTTACGTTATTTTAATTACAACATGTGCTTGCATGCGCTTTTATTAATATATACTTTGTTATGCATTACGATAGAGCATGCTGAGTCTCTAGGCTCACTAGGTTTAAATGGTGCAGGTGATGATCCAGTTGATGAGCTCATTCCGACTGGCGATGATGACCTCTGAGTGCCGGTTGCAGCAGTGCCCCGTGACCGCCTCTATGATTCATTCTATTATGTCACCTTTTTTGATACTGGTTTTTAAACATATTGGCTTTCAGTATTCATTTACTCGATGATTTTACGATGTTGGATGTTTGACGCTTTTAAAAATTCCTTTATTTATTCTTAAAGTATTTTGAGAAAATGATTTAGAAATTGTTTTAGAAGGGATTGAGCCATATTTAAAGTTTATGCTTCCGCAAATGTTTTTTTAAAAAAAATTCCTCTAGGCTCACTAGGTTTAAATGGTACAGGTGATGATCCTGTTTATGAGCTCATTACGACTGGCTGTGATGACCTCTGAGCGCCGTTGCAGCAGTGCCCAGTGACCGCCACTATGATTCAGTCTATTATGTCACCTTTTTTTATACAGGTTTTGAACATATTGGCTTTTAGTATTCGTTTACTCCATGATTTTACGATGTTGGATGTTTGACATTTTTAAATATTCCTTTATTTATGTTTAAAGTATTTTGAGGAAATGATTTAGAAATGTTTTGGAATGGAACGAGCCATATTTAAAGTTTATGCTTCCGCAAATGTTTTAAGAAAAAAAAATTCAGAGTCTGGTTCGTTATAGTTGGTATCAGAGCCAGGTTCTGGTGGGGTACTTGCCTGCGGCGTGGAGATCAGAAGTCGCACTACCAGTCTGTGAGTTTTATTATTTTGTTATTTATGTTTATTTTAGTATGCTGCATGTTTTAGCCTTGCATGAGTTTTGGCCTTAGAGTTTCAAAATTAGACGCATAGTCATGAACTTAGATTTACGTTATAAGATTTTGGTGTATCATAACAATGTCACCCCGTCGAGATAGGAGCCAACAGGATGACGCTACACCTCCTTCTCCTCCCCCACCACCTCAGTTGACTCCGTACGAGCGAGCTAGCGTGGACATGCTCGCTCGGATTACTAGGCTACTGGAGCGTCAGTCAGAGCGACCTGGGAAGTCTCATGAGGAAGACGTCGCAGAGAGGTTTCGCAAGCAGGGACCTAAGGAGTTTGCCGGTACCATCGATCCACTAGTTGCTGAGGAGTGGATTCGATCCATGGAGACTATATACGACTACATGGGTCTAGCGGACGTCCGACAGGGTCCGTTGTGCTATTTTCATGCTGAAGGGAGACGCTGCTCTTTGGTGGAAGGGCGCGGTAGTTGGACTGTATCTGGAGAGCCTATCTTGTGCGAGTTCAAGAAAGTCTTTTATGAGAAGTATTTTCCTGTGGATGCCCGGAGCCAGCTGATTCGGGAGTTTTTGAGTCTCCGTCATGAAGACAAGTCTGTTGCAGAGTATGTTCGGCAGTTTGAGCGGGGATGCCCGATTGCTATCGTGGAGAGTGAGAAGCTGAGGCAGCTTGCGGATAGGACTAGCGAACCTAGAACGGTTTTAGGTTTCTAATCTACTTTTGGGCTTTTAGTATGACCGTAAACGCGTACCTGTGTGATGTTCTGTTTCAGGCGAGATTCGTGTGCATGGGGTCACTACACTCGCTTTGCTAGACTCAGGGGCGACCCACTCGTTTATTTCGGGTGCATTCACACAGAGGATGGGGATTATTCCGGAGAGCATGGGAATAGCTCTCGCCATGACAGTTTCGTCAGGAGATGAGTTGATGACGACGTCGTGCAGGGTCTAACGATGACATTTCAGGATCATGTAGTTAGAGCAGATTTGGTCGTTTTTCCGATGACAGGATTCGACCTCATCCTAGGCATGGATTGGCTGTCAGAGTTCGAAGAAGTGATTGATTTTCAGAGGCGGACAGTTTCTATCAGACCGCCATGGCAGGAGGACTTCTTATTTGAGGCAGGTAGGAGCCAGATTTACATCTTTTCTTCAGGCCAGGAAGCTAGTTGAGCATGGATGTCAGGCCTTCTTGGCTAGCGTTACCGCTTCTGGAGATTCAGCAGGCCCTTCACTAGCTGATGTGGAGGTAGTCAGAGACTATGCAGATGTTTTCCCTGATGATATAGTGGGAGTTCCACTGGAGCGAGAGGTGGAGTTTTCTATCGAGTTGATGTCAGGGACAGTGCCTATCTCTAAGGCTCCTTATCGATTGGATCCTATCGAGATGAAGGAGCTTAAGCAGCAGATTCAGGATTTTCTCGATAAGGGGTTCATTCGCCCTAGATTTTCTCCATGGGGAGCACCAGTGTTATTTGTGAAGAAGAAGGATGGGAGCATGAGGTTGTGCATTGATTACCGGGAGCTGAACAGAGTCACAGTAAAGAATAAGTATCCACTCCCGAGGATTGAGGATTTGTTCGATCAGCTGGAGGGAGCTTCAGTGTTCTCGAAGATTGATCTGAGATCTGGCTATCATCAGCTGAGAGTTAGAGAGGAGGACGTGTCCAAGACTGCTTTTAGGACACGCTACGGCCACTACGAGTTTTTGGTGATGCCGTTTGGCTTGACGAATGCCCCAGCGATTTTCATGGATCTGATGAACAAGATATTCAGGCAGTATCTAGACCAGTTCGTCATTGTGTTCATCGACGACATTCTGATTTATTCGAGGAGCTTTGAGGAGCATAGTCAACACTTGCAGACGGCTTTGCAGACTTTGAGGGAGCATAGATTGTATGCCAAATTCAGCAAGTGTGAGTTTTGGTTAGAGCAGGTGGCTTTCTTAGGGCATATTGGGTCGAGAAATGGGATCGCTATTGACCCATCAGAGGTGGAGGCCGTGCGGAACTGGGGGATTCCGAAGAATACAGCGGAGATTCATAGTTTCTTGGGCTTGGCAGGTTATTATCGCAAATTTATCAAGGGCTTATCTTCTATTTCAGTGCCCTTGACAGCTTTGACCAGGAAGAATGCGAAGTATGTGTGGAGTACCGAGTGTCAGAGGAGCTTCGATCAGCTGAAGGAGGCCCTTACTTCAGCACCAGTGCTAGTTATGCCAGTGGACCACAAGGAGTTTGTGGTTTATAGCGATGCTTCTTTGAGAGGTTTGGGTGCAGTTCTGATGCAGGGTGGTAAGGTTATTGCATATGCGTCGAGGCAGCTGAAGAGTTATGAGCAGAATTACTCGACGCACGATTTGGAGCTTGCTGCAGTGGTGTTTGCGCTGAATATTGGAGACATTATTCGTACGGCGAGAAGTGTCAGATATTCACCGACCACAAGAGCCTCAAGTTCTTCTTCACCCAAAAGGAGCTGAACATGAGGCAGCGCAGATGGTTAGAGTTGGTGAAGGATTACGACTGTGACATTAGCTACCACCCGGGTAAGGCTAATGTAGTGGCAGACGCTTTGAGCAGGAAGTCTGCAGGGGTGGATTGTTTGGCAGTTGAGAGGCCACTACAGACTGAGATAGAGAGGTTTGGACTAGAGCTTTATTCAGGAGGCCGTGCATCGAGTTTGGCAGCGCTCACTATTCAGTCGACTCTTCAAGAGCGGATCAGAGAGGGGCAGTCCTCCGATGAGCAGTCACAGCAGTGAACATGAGGCAGCGCAGATGGTTAGAGTTGGTGAAGGATTACGACTGTGACATTAGCTACCACCCGGGTAAGGCTAATGTAGTGGCAGACGCTTTGAGCAGGAAGTCTGCAGGGGTGGATTGTTTGGCAGTTGAGAGGCCACTACAGACTGAGATAGAGAGGTTTGGACTAGAGCTTTATTCAGGAGGCCGTGCATCGAGTTTGGCAGCGCTCACTATTCAGTCGACTCTTCAAGAGCGGATCAGAGAGGGGCAGTCCTCCGATGAGCAGTCACAGCAGTGGAGGCAGCTTGATGAGGACAGAGGACGAGGTCTGTACACTATTGAGGATGGGATAGTCCGTTTCAGAGGCCAGATGTGGGTGCCGAGCACTGGTCAGTTGAGAGCCGAGATCTTATCTGAGGCTCATGCATCGACGTACTCCATCCACCCAGGGAGTACGAAGATGTACCGAGATTTACATACTTTGTATTGGTGGCTAGGGATGAAGAAAGACATAGGGAGATTTGTGTCGGAGTGCTTGACCTGTCAGCAGGTTAAGGCGGGGCATCAGCGTCCAGCGGGTTTGTTGCAGCAACTGCCCATTCCTGAGTGGAAGTGGGAGCATATCACGATGGATTTTGTAGTTGGTTTGCCCAGGAGTCCCAGAGGGATCACGGCTATATGGGTGATTGTGGATAGACTCACCAAGTCAACGCACTTCTTACCGGTGAAGACTACTTTCACTCTGACGCAGTACACAGAGCTTTATATCCTAGAGGTGGTCAGACTACATGGCATACTAGTCTCGATAGTGTCAGACAGAGACACCAAATTCACGTCTACATTCTGGAGGAGTTTGCATGTCACCTTGGGGACGAGATTGTCATTCAGTACCATGTTTCATCCGCAGACCGATGGCCAGTCAGAGAGGGTCATTCAGATTTTGGAGGACTTACTGAGAGCTTGCGTCATCGATTTTTAGGGTACGTGGGATTCGAGTCTGCCACTGGTGGAGTTCACATACAACAACAGATTTTAGGCGTCGATGGAGATGGCTCCGTATGAGGCGCTGTACGGGAGGAGATGCAGATCTCCCGTACATTGGGACGAGATTGGCGAGGGAGTGCTTACTGGGCCGGAGGTAGTGCAGCAGATAGCGAATGTTGTGACGAGGATTCGGAATAGGATGAGGACTGCCCAGAGTCGGCAGAAGAGTTATGCTTATCAGAGACGACGATATCTGGAGCTATCTGTGGGAAATCATGTGTTTGTGAGGATATCTCAATGAAGTGCGTGATGCGTTTTGGCCGGAGAGGCAAGCTCAGCCCGAGGTTTATTGGGCCATTCGAGATCTTGGAGAGGGTTGGTACTCTGGCTTACCGAGTAGCGTGACCACCCAGTCTATCAGCGTTGCATAATGTCTTCCATATCTCGATGCTGAGGAAGTACATTCCAAACCGGACTCATGTATTGGATTTTGAGCCGCTCCAGCTGGCACCAGACTTATCTTTTGAGGAGTGACAGGTTCAGATTCAAGCTATGGAGGAGCGTAGGCTGAGAGCGCGGAGTATTCCGATGGTCAAGGTCCGGTGGCAGAACCACTCGGAGGATGAGGCTACCTGGGAGACCGAGGCCGATATGCGGACGTGCTACCCGGAGTTATTCGGTACGTACTCAATTTCGGGGACGAAATTCCTATAAGGGGGGAGAGTCGTAGTGACTAGAATATCCTGACTACGTAGAAATAAGTGCATTACTAGGGGGAAAATATTTTTAGATGATTACATGCCTTATTATATGATTTATATATGATTTTATACTTCATGGTATGCATGTGTTATTTTTCAGCCTGCTTGAGCTACGGACGTGTGGACGAGATTAGGGTCGACCGGAAAGAAGATAATTGAGATTTTTAAGTTATGAGATTTTAAGAATAATTTATTTTATTTTAAGCAAATATTTTTGGAAATTAGGATTTTTGTAATTATTTTGGAGGGAAACCCATTTTTCGCCTATACGGGCTGGTATATTGAGTTTTAAAGCATTTTAAAATTCTAGGAGGCCTAGATTTCGAAACTTTATGATTATTAACGCCCAAGTATGAGTTTTAAACACTTTTTTTATTTAATTCGAGGGGCAAGCTTGGAATAAATTTTTATTAAAGCCATAGGGGTCATTTTAGGCACCTTAATTACTCCTAAACACAAATTAAAACACACCCTAGCCTCCATCTTTTGTACCAGCCGTCCTCCCCCTCCCTTAAGCACACAAAATTCGAAATTTCACAGCCATTTAAGGAGCTTGGTGATCAAATTCAGGCGGCGCCCAGATCTCGCACCTACGACTTCCGTACCTCGCAGATAATCATTTTCTTAAACCCAGGCATGTGATATCAATTCCCTTTCTCACCATTTAAATCGTAATAGACTGTTATGAAAATTATGCATGACTTTCTATGTGTATGCTTCGGATCTTTACCTCCATGTTCATAGTTCATGCATGGAACTCACGATTTTGACATGTCTCGCTTTTTCCTCTTAAGGCTTCGATCATGGTAATTTTCCATGGGTGATGGCTCGGTTCTAGAGGTTCCTAGGGGACTCATGGTGGTCTATATAGAGGTAGGAAGGTGGCTAAGTGGTCGGGTGAACCATGGAAATCCATAGAGGTCGAGGTGACGCGTCGCGCTGCATGGCTGATGCGCCCAATTACCTCGATCAGTTATCCCAGTTTAGCCCATGGTTTGGACCATGGTTGGTCTCGTTGGAACTGTCTGTACCTGGGTGTGGTCCAGCTGGAAGGGCTCTGGCAGTGGTGGCCGGAGCAGGGAGAACGATCGTGATGAGTGCCTGCTGGTCACGGCGACATCTTGTTAGGGTGTGTGGGATTTTTGGTTTAGGGTTTAAGTTGCTATGGTTCGGTCTAACTGAACTGGTTTTGGCTGGTTAGATTGGACCGGATCGGTTCTTCGAGTCCTGAGTCAAAAATTTTAAAATGGGGTCAAGTTATTTTAATTATGGACCTGTTATTTTTATTAATGTGTCAAATGTCCAATTTTAAAGAAATTAGGCAGAAGGTCAAAATTGAGTCAAACCTTTTTAAATAATTTAAGTTATGTTTAATTTTAAGTTCTTATTCAAAATTAGGGCTTTAGGGATTTTAATTGGAGTTAAAATCTATTTTTGGATTTTAATTTGGTCAAAATCGGTCTTTTGGTCAAAATCGACATTCGAGGTCAAAATTGATTTAAATTTTTTTTAAAGGTCAAAATCGATATTAATAAGCCCCACTTAATTTTTAGAAGTCAAAATTGATTTTAATTAATCTCTTTTAGTCTTGATTTTTAAGAAATCAAATATTTAAGAAAATAGGCAAAAATGTGAAAAAGCGGTGAATATTCATTTCATCGGCCGTTTTTGGAGCGACGTTCGGTCTAGAAGTAGCGAGCCAGGCCCCAGAATCAATCCTTGACCGAAGTAGAAAAATGTGGAAGCCCGTAAATGCATAATTAATCATATATGTAGTATGTTATGTACGTAAAAGTTTTAAAGAAAAAAATTACTTATCCATTAACGGGCTAAGCTTTTAAATTGCATGACTTTAAGAAAATTCACGCATCATGAGATTTTATGAAATGACCAGGCATGTTATTTTTAAGTTAAAAATCCGAGGAATGGAAGTGATGGGGCAAGTCTACGATGGGAGTTAACCGGGTAGCCGGGCCCGAGGATCCCCTGTTTTTAGGAATGATTTCAAGATTTCAGGGCCTATGGATCCCGAGGTAAGGTCAGGTGATGTGGCAGTTGCCTATGGATCCCGAGTTAAGGTCGGGTGAAGTGGAAGTTTTCAAGAGGTGTGACAAGATAAGGTCGGGTGAACCACACCGCCACGTACGTTGGTTATTACGACTGATCAGTCACACATTGCTCACATACACTGATATGATTCTTATGCTTTCTTTCAGATTACGATATGTCATGCCTTATATGATATATGATATGTTATGATATGATTACATGATGAAATGTTTTAAGATCATGCACGAATCCATGTCTTTTACGTTATTTTAATTACAGTATGTGCTTGCATGCGCTTTTATTAATATATACTTTGTTATGCATTACGATAGAGCATGCTGAGCCTCTAGGCTCCCTAGGTTTAAATGGTGCAGGTGATGATCCTGTTGATGAGCTCATTCCGGCTGGCGGTGATAACCTCTGAGCGCCGGTTGCAGCAGTGCCCCGTGACCACCTCTATGATTCAGTCTATTATGTCACCTTTTTTATTACTGGTTTTTAAACATATTGCCTTTCAGTATTCGTTTACTCGTATGATTTTACGTATGTTAGATGTTTGTACGTTTTTAAAATTTCCTTTATTTATTGTCTTAAAGAATTTGTAGAAAATGATTTAGAAATTGTTTTAGAAGGAAACGAGCCATATTTAAAGTTTATGCATCCGCAAATGTTTAAAAAAAATAATTTCTAGAGTCTGGTTCGTTTCAGTTGGTATCAGAGCGATGGTTCTGGTGGGGTACTTGCCTGCTGTGTGGAGCTCAGAAGTCGCACTACCGGTCTGTGAGTTTTATTATTTTATTATTTATGTTTATTTTAGTATGCTGCATGTTCTAGCCTTGAATGATTGTTGGCCTTAGAATTTTAAAAGAATAGACGCTTAGTCATGCACTTAGATTTACATTATAAGGTTTTGGTGTATCAGAACAATGCCTCCCCGTCGAGATAGGAGCCAGCAGGATGACTCTACACCTCCTCCTCCCCCACCACCTCAGTTGACACCGTATGAGCGAGCTAGTGTGGACATGCTCGCTGGGATTACTAGGCTGTTGGAGCGCCAGTCAGAGCGACCCGGGAAGTCGCATGAAGAAGACGTCGCAGAGAGGTTCCGCAAGCAGGGACCGAAGGAGTTTGTAGGTACCATCGATCCACTGGTTGCTGAAGAGTGGATTCGATCCATGGAGACTATCTACGACTACATGGGTTTAGCGGACGCCGACAAGGTCCGTTGTGCTATTTTCATGCTGAAGGGAGACGCTGCTTGCCGGTACCATCGATCCACTAGTTGCTGAGGAGTGGATTCGATCCATGGAGACTATATACGACTACATGTGTCTAGCGGAAATCCGACAGGGTCCGTTGTGCTATTTTCATGCTGAAGGGAGACGCTGCTCTTTGGTGGGAGGGCGCGGTAGTTGGACTGTATCTGGAGAGCCTATCTTGTGCGAGTTCAAGAAAGTCTTTTATGAGAAGTATTTTCCTGTGGATGCCCGGAGCCAGCTGATTCGGGAGTTTTTGAGTCTCCGTCATGAAGAAAAGTCTGTTGCAGAGTATGTTCGGCAGTTTGAGCGGGGATGCCCGATTGCTATCGTGGAGAGTGAGAAGCTGAGGCAGCTTGCGGATAGGACTAGCGAACCTAGAACGGTTTTAGGTTTCTAATCTACTTTTGGGCTTTTAGTATGACCGTAAACGCGTACCTGTGTGATGTTCTGTTTCAGGCGAGATTCGTGTGCATGGGGTCACTACACTCGCTTTGCTAGACTCAGGGGCGACCCACTCGTTTATTTTGGGTGCATTCACACAGAGGATGGGGATTATTCCGGAGAGCATGGGGGTAGCTCTCGCTGTGACGGTTTCGTCAGGAGAGGAGTTGACGACGACCAGCATCGTGCAGGGTGTGATGATGACATTTCAGGATCATGTAGTTGGAGCAGATTTGGTCGTTTTGCCGATGACAGGATTCGACCTCATCCTAGGCATGGATTGGCTGTCAGAGTTCGAAGCAGTGATTGATTTTCAGAGGCGGACAGTTTCTATCAGACCGCCAGGGCAGGAGGCCTTCTTATTTGAGGCAGGTAGGAGGCCTAGGAAGCCCAGATTTATATCTTTTCTTCAGGACAGGAAGCTAGTTGAGCATGGATGTCAGGCCTTCTTGGCCAGCGTTATCGCTTCTGGAGATTCAGCAGGCCATTCACTAGCTGATGTGGAGGTAGTCAGAGACTATGTAGATGTTTTCCCTGATGATATAGTGGGAGTTCCACCGGAGCGAGAGGTGGAGTTTTCTATCGAGTTGATGTCAGGGACAGTGCCTATCTCTAAGGCGCCTTATCGATTGGCTCCTATCGAGATGAAGGAGCTTAAGGAGCAGATTCAGGAGTTTCTCGATAAGGGGTTCATTCGCCCTAGATTTTATCCATGGGGAGCACCAGTGTTATTTGTGAAGAAGAATGATGGGAGCATGAGGTTGTGCATTGATTACCGGGAGATGAACAGAGTCACAGTGAAGAATAAGTATCCACTCCCGAGGATTGAGGATTTGTTCGATCAGCTGGAGGGAGCTTCAGTGTTCTCAAAGATTGATCTAAGATCTGGCTATCATCAGCTGAGAGTTAGAGAGGAGGACGTGTCCAAGACTGCTTTTAGGACACGCTACGGCCACTACGAGTTTTTGGTGATGCCGTTTGTCTTGACGAATGCCCCAGCGATTTTCATGGATCTGATGAACAAGGTATTCAGGAAGTATCTAGACCAGTTCGTCATTGTGTTCATCGACGACATTCTGATTTATTCGAGGTAGTTTTGAGGTAGCATAGGCAGCACTTGCAGACGGTCTTTGCAGCGATCTGGCTATCATCAGCTGAGAGTTAGAGAGGAGGACGTGTCCAAGACTGCTTTTAGGACACGCTACGGCCACTACGAGTTTTTGGTGATGCCGTTTGTCTTGACGAATGCCCCAGCGATTTTCATGGATCTGATGAACAAGGTATTCAGGAAGTATCTAGACCAGTTCGTCATTGTGTTCATCGACGACATTCTGATTTATTCGAGGAGTTTTGAGGAGCATAGGCAGCACTTGCAGACGGCTTTGCAGACTTTTAGGGAGCATAGATTGTATGCCAAATTCAGCAAGTGCGAGTTTTGGTTAGAGCAGGTGGCTTTATTAGGGCATATTAGGTCGAGAAATGGGATTGCTGTTGACCCATAGAAGGTGGAGGCCGTGCAGAACTCGGGGATTCCGAAGAATGCAGCGGAGATTTGTAGTTTCTTGGGCTTGGCAGGTTATTATCGCAAATTTATCAAGGGCTTCTCTTCTATTTCAGTGCCCTTGACAGCTTTGACCAGGAAGAATGCGAAGTATGTGTGGAGTACCGAGTGTCAGAGGGGCTTCGATCAGCTGAAGGAGGCCCTTACTTCAGCACCAGTGCTAGCTATGCCAGTTGACCAGAAGGAGTTTGTGGTTTATAGCGATGCTTCTTTGAGAGGTTTGAGTTAGAATAGATGCCCAACTAGCCAACTTGTGGCGTGTGGGTTTTATAGACTCTTGTATATGACAATCTTTATATATGATATTCGCATTTTTTTATGGCATTCTTTATTTTCATTATGTTATATGATGTTAACAATTGTGTTGGATAAAGACCTAGAATGCACCATAGTGTATGTTAGATGTGATAGTGGATATGATGGCTATCATGAAACACATCTAATAGTCACTGTGCATTCTGAATTCGTTCCTAGTCGATTGGGCCGTCAAAATGAGGATAAGGCCGCCCGAGCTTGAGACTAGCATCTGCGATGTGAAGTACCATGTTTCATTGGTAGGGAGCATTGTGATGTTCTGAGAATGCAGATGGATAGTGACCTGGTGATCTATCGAATTACCCTCGTTCGAACTTTCCAAGTGGTTACCATTTGTCGAGTGGATAAGTCCGAGGTCTTGGTTGTACTGATTAGTCCTCACTACTCAAAACGTCATTGAGACTCTACATGATAGGCGCCTCACTTTGACCCGTTTGCCGACTCCCTTGGGGTCATTAGGCGGCGGGATTGGGTGAGGTCCCGATGCATGTAGGAGTCGATGCTTCATTGTCGAGGATTCACCGCTCTCCTTCATGCATGGATATCCTATTCTATCTGAGGGGATAATAGTGTATAAATCTCTGGCCAGAGTACTGGATGTGTTTTAGGTAAATGGGTTTACCTAGTTACACTCGCGATGTCACTATTTGATCTCCAAGATGTATGCATAGCTATCGGATCTCTAGTGACTCTTGATTTACCAATGGTCGTTGATCTGATCGTGATATATGTGTTGAAAGGACCGTACTGTACGCTAACCACGACCAACTGGTTCTTGCAGGAACTATCAGTGATACCTAGGGGATCATGACGCGATGTTGCTAGGCGCTTTACCATGATCCGTTGGGCAAGTCCGAAATTGTGATTTCGGAGCCACAATGGTTGTGGGCCCACTGCTAGCTGTATCCCTGAACCATTGAGGGTCACACAAGTACTGGATTCATGATTCCCACACGGAAACTGAGCTCAATTTGTTGAGCATAGGAGGAGGATTTCATGGAGTGCGACTTCCTAAAAGTCAACAGGGGTCAAATTGCGATTTCCCAAAGTTGAGGGGCACAACTGTCATTTTGGTCTAGGTGGTCTGAAAAATTGTTTTCGCATCATAATAGTCATTTTTGGAAACTGAGTCGATCGGTCCGATCTGATTGTCGATCGGAGTTATGATGAAGCCACGGTGATGCGGTTGAACCGAATGTTCATATATAGGACTGGGCTCGCCCCAGGTCCATTGGGCCGGCTCAAGCCCATCACTTATTTAATTAGACCTAGGGCTACCATGAGACACACACAAGATACAACTAAGTGTTAGAGTAGATGCCCAACTAGCCAACTTGTGGCGTGTGGGTTTATAGACTCTTGTATATGACAATCTTTATATATGATATTCGCATTTATTTATATGGCATTCTTTACTTTCATTGTGTTGTATGATGATTAACAATTGCGTTGAGTAAAGACCTAGAATGCACTATAGTGTATGTTAGATGTGATAGTGGATATGACGACTATCATGAAACACATCTAATAGTCACTGTGTATTCTGAATTAGTTCCTAGTCGATTGGGCCGTCAAAATGAGGATAAGGCCGCCCGAGCTCGAGACTAGTATCTACGATGTGAAGTACCATGTTTCATTGGTAGGGAACATTGTGATGTTCTGAGCATGCATATAGATAGTGACCTGGTGATCTATCGAACTACCCTCGTTCGGACTTTCCAAGTGGTTACCATTTGTCGAGTGGATAAGTCCGAGGTCTTGGTTGTACTGATTAGTACTCATGACTCGAAACGTCATTGAGATTCTACATGATAGGCGTCTCACTTTGACCCGTTTGCCGACTCACTTGGGGTCATCAGGCGGCGGGATTGGGTGAGACCCCGATGCATGTAGGAGTCGATGCATCGTTGTCGAGGATTCACCGCTCGCAGACAGGCGTGGATATCCTATGCTATCTGAGGGGATAATAGTGTGTAAATCTCTGGCCAGAGTACTAGAAGTGTTTTATGTAAATGTGTTTACCTAGTTACACTCCCGATGTCACTATTCCATCTCCAATATGTACGCATAGCTATCGGATCTATAGCGACTCTCGATCTACCAATGGTCGTTGATCTGATCGGGATATATGGATTGAAAGGACCGTACTGTACGCTAACCACGACCAAATGGTTCTTGCAGGCACTATCAGTGATACCTAGGGGATCATGGGGCGATGTTGCTAGACGCTCTTACCATGATCCGATGGGCAAGTCCGGAATTGTGATTCCGGAGCCACAATGGTTGTGGGCCCACGGCTAGCTGTATCCCTGAACCATTGAGGGTCACACAAGTA
>KV009012.1:146547-157802 GCA_001598015.1 Dorcoceras hygrometricum
TGCTGCTGACATACTTTTTCATCTCAAAGAACTGTACGGGGATAACTCTCGACATGAGAGGTTCACGGCTGTCAAGGAGCTTATGACAAGCCGCATGCGCGATGGGACTTCGGTCCACGAGCATGGGGTTCGTATGATTGGGCTCGTTGAAAAGCTGTCGGGCCTTGATATCGCACTTCCACACGAGCTGTCGATGGATGTACTTCTCCTCTCGCTACCCGCTGCATTTGACCCCTTTGTGGTCAACTTCAACATGAACAAGCTGGCAGCCACCCTTGAAGAGGTGGTTAACATGCTTGTAGTGTTTGAAGGGACCATAAAGAAGGACAAACCCATCCTCCTTATGGGATCTTCTTCCTCTGCGAAGAAGGGGCCCAGACGCAAGAGCAAGAAGCGTTCTGCTCCTGCGAAGGAGGAAAAGTCCGCCAAGAAGCCAAAGACAAAGGCTTCCAAACCGAACAAGTCTGAGGATGTTTGCCACCACTGCCACAAGGCTGGGCATTGGAGGAGGAACTGCAAGGAGTACCTCGAGCAGTTGCGAACTGTGAAAGGTATGTTCTATATTGAAATAAATATGTCTCTTAATTCGACTTCTTGGGTACTTGATACCTGATGTGGATCTCATATCTGCAATAATTTTCAGGTGATGACAAGAAGCCGACGTCTTAGAGAGGGTGAGACCCACTTGAGGCTTGGCAATGGAGCAAGAGTTGCTGCAGTAGCTATAGGAGATGTTTATTTATTTCTGTCTTCTGATTTTAAGATGTTATTGAGAAACGTTTTATTTGTTTCACGAATTAATAAAGAATATTATTTCTGTTTCTATGCTTGATAGTGATGGATATTCTTGTATGTTTGCTGATTCGATTTGCAATATTTACAAGAATGAATGATTAATTGGAATTGGGGAACGCGAAAACGATTTATACACCTTAAATTTAAAAGACGTTCCAACTCGCGATGTCGAAGCACATACAACAACGATTAAACGGAAACACGATAACTTGAACCCAGCACAACTTTGGCACGCTAGGCTATGTCATGTTTCTCTAAGTAGGATGAACAAGTTATTTAGGAGTGACATGTTTGATCTGTCAGACATTAACTCTCTACCAACTTGTGAGTCTTGTCTTAAGGGAAAGATGACTAAGAAACCCTTCAAGGGCAAGGGTGAGCGTGCTCAAGGCCTATTGAATTTGATCCATATGATGTGTGTGGTCCGTTTAGTATTGGTACTAAATATGGTCACACATACTTCATCACTTTTACCGACGATTACTCTAGGTATGGGTACTTGTACTTAATAAAGCACAAGTCTGAATCCTTTGAAAGGTTCAAAGAATTCAAGGCTGAAGTAGAAAATCAATTGGGCAAAAGCATTAAAGCACTTCGATCCGATCGAGGTGGTGAATACTTGAGTGCTGAATTTCAAGACTATCTGAAAGAGAATGAGATTCTCGCACAGTGGACCCCTCCGGCCACACCACATCTCAATGGTGTAGCGGAGCGTCATAATCTTACCTTGTTGGACATGGTTCGATCCATGATGAGCTTCACTGAACTTTCTACCTCTTTTTGGGGCTATGCGCTCGAAACGGCGGTAATGTTGTTGAACAATGTCCACACCAAGGCAGTGGACAAGACTCCATATGAGATATGGATTGGCAAACTACCCAAGTACTCATTTATGAGGATTTGGGGATGTCCTGCTTACGTGAAGCAGACAGTGGGAGATAAGCTGGATACGAGAGATCCATCTTATGCTACTTCATTGGGTATCCAAAGAATTCCATTGGATACTACTTCTACTATCCCAGCGAAACAAAAGTGTTTGTTTCTAGGAATGCCACCTTTATGGAAAGGGAATTTCTACTTGATAGTGATGGATCTGTTTTGACAGATCCTGATTAAGTTTTGAATTACACAAAACCTGTTATTGTGTTTCTAACAATTCCACTTGAGTGTACAGAATGGGTATATAAGAGGAAACTTGGGCCTGATGGTAAGGTAATGACCTACAAGGCACGACTGGTCGTGAAAGGTTACACTCAAAGGCAAGGTGTTGACTATGATGAAACCTTCTCGCCAGTCGCAATGTTCAAGTCAATTAGAATCTTATTAGCCATTGCTGCATGGTACGACTATGAGATATGGCAAATGGATGTGAAAACTGTGTTCCTTAATGGAAACATTAAGGAAGAGATCTATATGACGCAGCCTGAGGGTTTCACATCTGTTGGAAGCGAGCATAAGGTATGCAATCTTCAGAGATCGATCTACGGTCTCAAACAAGCATCGAGGAGTTGGAACCTAAGATTCGATGAAACAATTAAGGAATTTGGTTTCATCAAGAATCCCGAGGAGCCATGTGTATATAAGAAGGTAGTTAAAAGCGCTGTGACATTCCTCGTACTTTATGTTGATGACATTCTACTCATTGGGAATGATGTAGGAATGCTACAGTCAACTAAAGTATGGTTGTCTAGTAGATTTTCGATGAAGGACATGGGTGAATCATCCTATATTCTTGGAATACAGATCTATCAGGATAGATCGAAACGGATGCTCGGACTCACCCAAGCAACCT
Organism: Dorcoceras hygrometricum; assembly: GCA_001598015.1. NCBI lineage: Eukaryota > Viridiplantae > Streptophyta > Magnoliopsida > Lamiales > Gesneriaceae > Dorcoceras > Dorcoceras hygrometricum. Next base: position 149,135 of record KV009012.1, read on the forward strand.
ACATCGATACCATACTTAAGAGGTTCTCTATGGAAGAATCCAAGATAGGACACCTACCTATGTGCCACGAGGTCACTCTATCTAAGTCTATGTGTCCGAAGACTGATGAGGAGATAGAGATTATGACACGTGTGCCATATGCCTCGGCAATAGATAGTATTATGTATGGCATGATCTCGACTAGACCGGATGTCGCATATGCTCTGAGTGTCACGAGCCGCTACCAGGCCAACCCCGGCCAATTGCATTGGAAGGCCGTGAAGGATATTCTTAAGTACTTGCGAAGGAGTAAGAATATGTTCATGGTCTGTGGGGATGGTGAACTGAAACTGGAAGGCTACACTGATTCTAGCTTCCAGTGTGATGTGGATGATTCGAAGTCAACCTCTGGATTTGTATTCATGCTCAATGGTGGTGCTGTCTCTTGGAAGAGTTCCAAGCAAGACACCATCGCGGATTCAACCACTGAGGCTGAGTACATCGCAGCATAAGCTGCTGCTAAGGAGGCCGTTTGGATAAGGAATTTCGTCCAAGAGTTGGGCGTCATTCCTATTGGAGTTGGTCCAGTCCCGGTGTACTGCGACAACACGGGTGCCGTTGCGCAAGCAAAGGAGCTTAGGTCTCACCAAAGATCCAAACACATACTGAGGAAATACCACATAATCCGGGATATTGTGGCTAGAGGTGACATAGCAGTTGAGAGAGTCGCCTCTTTGGACAACGTTGCTGATCCACTTACGAAGCCCTTGCCAGGACCCTTGTTTGAAAAACATCACGAAACAATGGGACTGCGTCAGATGAGTTGTTGGCTTTAGGGCAAGTGGGAGATTGTAGAGTAGATGCCCAACTAGCCAACTTGTGGCGTGTGGGTTTATAGACTCTTGTATATGACAATCTTTATATATGTTATTCGCATTTATTTATTTGGCATTCTTTACTTTCATTGTGTTGTATGATGATTAACAATTGCGTTGAGTAAAGACCTAGAATGCACTATAGTGTATGTTAGATGTGATAGTGGGTATGACGACTATCATGAAACACATCTAATAGTCATTGTGTATTCTGAATTAGTTCCTAGTCGATTTGGCCGTCAAAATGAGGATAAGGCCGCCCGAGCTCGAGACTAGTATCTGCGATGCTAAGTACCTGACGTAATCTACCGCCGCCTACCGTGAAGTGTCGGTTTCCTCGTGAAACTGGTCGGAGCCAGGCGCCTAGACGCCAGAAAGGTAACCCCGAGAAACACCCTATGAATGTCATATTGTGTTTGTTTTATTGTACTGATCGTCTCCCGGCCAATTTTTGTTCTTCCGCTACCTCGTCGGGAGGCGTGATCCGGATCCGCCACGGTTCCCCAACACCTAGCTCTCATAGCCGCCCACCCTCTCCCACACGCCTCACGCCGTCGCCGACCGCCCATCGTCGCCGGCCTCCGTCGCCGTCGCCCCGTTTTTCGTGTGATCAGACATGTTTCGATCACCGCGACCAGGAGAATCCGTTCATGCTAAAATCCGTCAGATCTTCTAGTGCAGATTGACGGAGGAATATTGTTTCCGGTCGTGGACCTGATTGACGATCTACCGCCTCCTAACGTTTGAAGTGCCGGTTTCCTCGTGAAACTGGTCGGAGCCAGGCGCCTAGACGCCAGCAAGGTAGCAATTCGATAAATGCCCTATGAATATTTATTGATTTTTGAATGTATTGAACGTTTCTTGGGGCAACTTTTGATTTATGCTGCGCCCCCGGGAAACAGGATCCGGATCCGCCATTGTACGCCAACAGTGGTATAAGAGCCAGGGCTCGGATCCTTCAATACATGTTTGTGCCTTATTGCATCAGATTTCAATTTTTCAAAAATCAAAAAAAAAAAAATAAATTTCGTTGCCGGTACTGTATCATCCGCACGGTTGTACTGTAGCGGCCGCACACAGGCATTGTAGTGGCCGAACTCAGGCACTGTAGTGGCCGAACGCAGGCACTGTAGCGGCCGAACGCAGGGACTGTAGCGGCCGAACGCAGGTACTGTAGCGGCCGCACGCCGGCGTACCCGAGGCGGCGTTGCGACGCTGTTTTTCGACTCCTTGGATTTCAAGGCCTGTACCGGACGGCCCGAGGGGTGTTTGGGCCAATATTCGATATTGGCACGATTTTGGTCGATTTTGAAATTTTTGAGATTTTGGGCCAAAAATTGTTTTAAGCCCAATATGATGCAATTAAAATTGCAAAATATGATTTTAGTTATGAAATATGATTTTGTAATTAAAATATGATTTTGTTGATTAAAATATGATTTTATCGACAAAATGTGATTTTATTATAAAATGCGATTTTGTAATTAAAATACGATTTTGTGGGTAAATAATTTGATTATTTAAATTTATGCATATTAATTAGATTGATTGCATGTTTGGGATGATCGAGAGCCGTGCCCAACGTGTTAGGTGTATGCTTTAGGTTTTGCGATTTCGGTTGTAAAATATTGTTGATTATCATTTTAAAGTCGGTCTGTTTGTGGCCCGTTCCCATCCCTTAAATTGTATCCCTTACTTGTCATGGCAATTTAAATGTAAATTACTAGATTTAGTGGGAGGACAATTGAAGACGGTGGAGATGACGATCAAAGATATTGAAGACCGAAGATCTGTAAAACCGGAAGCAATTGTAATAGGATTGCATTGCATATTGCATCTCACCTAGGATTGGACCCAGGTCCGTGATTGGCAACCACGGACCGCATAGCTCTCGCGATCGATCATCCCAAAGTTATATATATTTGATATATGTTAGTTGAATCCGCATGTTTTAAATTATGATTTAAAATTGCATGAGACCAAATTTTCAAAAATAATATCCCTCGTTTTAAATATGATTTAAAACTGATATAAAGATTAAAAGTTTATTCAATAAACTTAGGGAATTTAAATCTGTTTAAATTATCCCTACCTTCCATCAACGATGGGTGTACGTCGATGCTACCCGCATACATGGCCCGACTCATATTATTGAGGGGGCTATGTATGCCGGAAAGCTGTCCACGCCATTGACAATTGTTGTGAGTCGGTTGGAACTCCCTTTAACGTTGGCTCATATTATTGGGGACGTTAAGGGGATCGTCCTTCACGACTCAACATTGATGGGTCATCTTGACACGTGATAGTAAACGGCGTCATATTATTGGGCCCTTACTGGACGTGAGGTGAATACATGGAGGTTGCACCGGTTGCAATTGGACTCTACCTTTCGGGGGTCATGGATGGATGATATTATTCGGGTCCCATGATCGCTTGATTGGACTCCGTGTACCCACTAAGGAAACTTGCTTTCCCGATTTCATTAGGGGGTGGTGAAATCGTTAAAATAGTGGGAGGATAATTCATAAAACTTAACGACATTATTTTATGTCTTAGCGTTATTTCATATATAGTTAGTGACGCATGTCTGTTTTCTTTTCAGTATAACTGCTTACAAAATGTCTTCGATCAAAAACTCACTCGCTACTATACTGGATAGCGACAAGTTCACCGGTCTGAACTACCAAGACTGGCTTCAAAACCTCAACATTGTGTTGGCTTCGGAGAAACTTCTCTATACGATAGAGAAGAGCCTTCCGAAGGAAGCCCCTACCGACATCAGCCCTGAGGAGATGACTACGCTTCAACAATGGTGGGACGACGAGCTTAAGACTCGATGCTATGTGATGGCATCGATGTCCAACGAAATGCAACGGTGCTTTGAGAAGACGAAGTATGCTGCTGACATACTCTTTCATCTCAAGGAACTGTATGGGGAGAATTCTCGACATGAGAGGTTCACCGCTGTCAAGGATCTTATGACGAGCCGCATGCGCGATGGGACTTCGGCCCACGAGCATGGGGTTCGTATGATTGGGCTCATTGAAAAGCTGGCGGGCCTTGATATCACACTTCCATACGAGCTGTCTGTGGATGTGCTTCTCCTCTCACTACCCACTGCATTCGACCCCTTTGTGGTCAACTTCAACATGAACAAGCTGGCAGCCACCCTTGAAAAGGTGGTTAACATGCTGGTCGTGTTTGCGGGAACCATGCTCTTCTTCCTCTGCGAAGAAGGGGCCCAGACGCAAGGGTAAGAAGCGTTCTGCCCCTGCGAAGGAGGAAAAGCCCACTAAGAAGCCAAAGGCAAAGGCTTCCAAGCCAAACAAGTCCGAGGATGTTTGCCACCACTCCCACAAACCTGGGAATTGGAGGAGGAACTGCAAGGAGTACCTCGAGCAGTTGCGAACTGCAAAAGGTATGTTCTATATCGAAATAAATATGTCTCTTAATTCGAATTCTTGGGTACTTGATACCGGATGTGGATCTCATATCTGCAATGATTTGCAGGTGATGACAAGAAGCCGACGTCTTAGAGAGGGTGAGACCCACTTGAGGCTTGGCAATGGAGCAAGAGTTGCTGCAGTAGCTATAGGAGATGTTTATTTATTTCTTTCTTCTGATTTTAAGTTGTTATTGAGAAACGTTTTATTTGTTCCCGAATTAATAAAGAACATTATTTCTGTTTCTATGCTTGATAGTGATGGATATTCTTGTATGTTTGCTAATTCGATTTGCAATATTTACAAGAATGAATGTTTAATTGGAATTGGGGAACGCGAAAACGATCTATACACCTTAAGATTAAAACCAGTTCCAACTCGCGATGTGGAAACACATACAACAACAATTAAAAGGAAATACGATAGCTTAAAACCAGAACAACTTTGGCAAACTAGGCTAGGTCATATTTCCATAAGAAGGATGAACAAGATAGTTAGGAGTGACATGTTTGATTTGTCAGACATTAACTCCCTACCGACTTGTGAGTCTTGTCTCAAGGGAAAGATGACTAAAAAACCCTTCAACGGCAAGCCTGAACGTGCGCAAGGCCTATTGGATTTGATCCATACTGATGTCTGTGGTCCACTTAGTATTGGTACTAAGTACGGTCACACATACTTCATCACCTTTACCGACGATTATTCTAGGTATGGGTACATGTACTTAATGAAGCACAAGTCTGAATCCTTTGAAAGGTTCAAAGAATTCAAGGCTGAAGTAGAAAATCAGTTGGGCAAAAGTATTAAAGCACTTCGATCCGATCGAGGTGGTGAATACTTGAGTGCTGAATTTCAAGACTATCTGAAAGAGAATGAGATTCTCGCACAGTGGACCCCTCCGTCCACAACACAGCTCAATGGTGTAGCGGAGCGTCGTAATCAAACTTTGATGGACATGGTTCGATCTATGATGAGCTTCACTGAGCTTCCTACCTCGTTTTGGAGCTATGCGCTCGAAACGGCGGTAATGTTGTTGAAAAATATCCACACCAAGGCAGTGGATAAGACTCCATATGAGATATGGATGGGCAAACCACCCAAATACTCATACATGAGGATTTGGGGATGTCGTGCTTACGTGAAGCAGACAGTGGGAGATAAGCTGGATACGAGATCCATCTTATGTTACTTCGTTGGGTATCCAAAGAATTCCATTGGATATTACTTCTACTATCCAAGTGAAACAAAAGTGTTTGTTTCTAGAAATGCCACCTTTATGGAAACGGAATTTCTACTTGATAGAAAGGGCAAAATAGTAGAACTCGAAGAGGTTCGAGAACCAACTGAAGTACCGAGTGAATCTCCTGCGCCTCCAGAGCCAGTACCAGAAATGGTCGCACCTAGGAGATCCGAAAGGGTTCCTAGGGCTTCTGAAAGATATGGTTTCCTCCTTGAAGATGATCAAGGTGATCAAGTTGTTGGATGTGATCCAAGGACTTTCAAGGAGGCAATTTCCGATGCTGATTCTAATTTGTGGCTTCAAGCAATGCAGTCTGAGATTGACTCAATGCATGCGAACCAAGTTTGGACTCTTGTTAATCCTCCCGAAGGAATTGTTCCGATTGGGTGCAAATGGATATACAAGAGGAAACTTGGGCCTGACGGTAAGGTATTGACCTACAAGGCACGACTGGTCGCAAAAGGTTACACTCAAAGGCAAGGTGTTGACTATGATGAAACTTTTTCACTAGTCGCAATGTTCAAGTCGATTAGAATCTTACTGGCCATATCCGCATGGTACGACTATGAGATATGGCAAATGGATGTGAAAACTGTGTTCCTTAATGGAAACATTAAGGAAGAGATCTATATGACGCAGCCTGAGGGTTTCACATCTGTGGGAAGTGAGCATAAGGTATGCAAACTTCAGAGATCGATCTACGGTCTCAAACAAGCATCGAGGAGTTGGAACCTGAGATTTGATGAAACAATTAAGGAATTTGGTTTCATCAATAATCCCGAGGAGCCATGTGTATATAAGAAGGTGGTTAAAAGAGCTGTGACATTCCTCGTACTTTATGTTGATGACGTTCTACTCATTGGGAATGATGTAGGAATGCTGCAGTCAACTAAAGTCTGATTGTCTAGTAGATTTTCGATGAAGGACATGACCTATGTGCCACGGGGTCACTCTATCCAAGTCTATGTGTCCAAAGACTGATGAGGAGATAGAGAGTATGGCACGTGTACCATATGCCTCGGCTATAGGTAGTATTATGTATGGAATGATCTCAACTAGACCGGATGTCGCATATGCTCTGAGTGTCACGAGCCGCTACCAGGTCAACCCCGACCAAATGCATTGGAAGGCTGTGAAGGATATTCTTAAGTACTTGCGAAGGACTAAGAATGGGGTGGTGAACTGAAATTGGAAGGCTACACTGATTCTAGCTTCCAATGTGACGTGGATGATTCGAAGTCTACCTTTGGATTTGTATTCATGCTCAATGGTGGCACTGTCTCTTGGAAGAGTTCCAAGCAAGACACCATCGCGGATTCAACCACTGAGGCTGAGTACATCGCAGCATCAGCTGCTGCTAAGGAGGCTGTTTGGATAAGGAATTTCATCCAAGAGTTTGGCGTCATTCCTGATGGAGTTGGTCCAGTCCCGGTGTACTGCGACAACACGGGTGCCGTTGCGCAAGAAAAGGAGCTTAGGTCTCACCAAATATCCAAACATATACTGAGGAAATACCACATAATCCGGGATATTGTGGCTATAGGTGACATAGTAGTAGAGAGAGTCGCCTCTGCGGACAACATTGCTGATCCACTTACGAAGCCCTTTCCAGGACCATTGTTTGAAAACATCGCGAAACAATGGGACTGCGTATGATGAGTAGTTGGCTATAGGGCAAGTGGGAGATTGTTAGAGTACATTCCCAACTAGCCAAATTGTGGCGTGTGGGTTTTATAGACTGTCAGGCCCCGTGCTAATTTCTAACAATTAACACATAATAAGCGCATAAACACGGAAGCTAAAAATCAGGGCTTAAAAATTTTCGAAATACAATGGGCCTGAACTTCAAAATCATTCATTCAAAATAGCGATAATAAAATACGAGTTGACTCAAACTCCAACACAACAAGTGTATCAACCAAATAAAAATCCCCAATACATGATAACACGGGGCATCCCCCGGTTCAATACATATCATATATATATACTGGGACTCAGGGACGCGGGGATCGACCAGCTGAACTTCCACTCGATCCAGCTTGATTACCTAGTGCTCCTGCAAATGGGTAACGCAGACCCAAACAACAAAAGCAAGAAAAGAAGTACGAGGTCAAGCCTCAGTACGAAGAGCTATCAAAGCAGATAAACATGCAACATGCTATAAATCAATGCTATGAATGCATGAGGGCTATCAAGAAATCGGATAGCTAGACCAGTCTATCAACTGGCAACTCAAATCAAGCCTCTATACCAAACACAGCCAATCAGCCGGTGGAAATCATCGGTCCATGATCATCGGGGCCCGTCAGCCCATCACAGCTCGGCGGTAGACACTCGTATCCGGTAGTCACCGCTCCGACGATAGCGTTGGACTTTTCGAACATGACTCAACAGTCGGCCAGTCACAACGTGGCACCCAATCAGGTAATCAAATCAATTTATCAATTCAGTCTCAAGATGTATTCAATGAATGTGATTCAATTTCAATGTTCAATGCATACAGTTTACAATACGTGAAACAGAACAGAATTCATTCAATTCCATCATCTAAATTCACGTAAGCCACATAACAGCAAATCACAACACTGAAAAGATAGACATGTTCACGCTCAACTGCTAAGGGGCCGCTCAATCGTACCTTTCCTCTTCAATTTACCTAAAAGATTTCTCCTGGCTCAAATCACGCAACAGGAACTTCCTGGAAGCTGAAATCTGTTACAACATAGCTAATATCTTAGCTCAATCTCATCATAAATACGCTAATCCTACGGCCAGAAGTCTAATTCAATTCCTACACTTCTATGCAGGCATTAGCTACAAGAACAGAGCTCAATTCTATCAGGAATGCTCACCCAAAAGCTCACGCTAGCAGAAGAACGCATGCACAGACTTTTCTCAAAAGCTTCGAACTCCAGCAGCTTCGCGTTTCCACTTCCAACGCAAATACAACGTCTCAAAAGGGTAGCAAACGAAAGAGCTAAGCAAAGGGAATCCAGCGCCACTAAGATTTCCAAAAACAGATGCTGGATGCGATGGGAAACGGCGGTGGAAAATCATGGTGAATCAGTAGCTCGACGAGGGTTTGGAGAAGAAGATAAGAAATGGCTGGTTCAAAAATAATTCTAAGTGTC
>KV009012.1:174360-208196 GCA_001598015.1 Dorcoceras hygrometricum
GGGTGGGGAACGTACTTTCTTAAGGCTGATACATGAAATACATTGTGTACTGAAGATAGATGAGGCGGCAGTGCAATCGATAGGCCAATGTTCCTACTCTGTCCAGTATCTCGTAGGGACCTATATACCTGGGACTCAATTTTCCCTTCTTTCCAAAACGCATCACTCCCTTCATTGGAGCTACTTTCAAAAAGACGTGATCACCAACGTCAAAACTTAGTTCCCTTCGTCTATTGTCCGCATAGCTCTTCTGTCTGCTTTGAGCAGCTTTCATCCTTTCCTTAATTTTTCTGACAACACTCACGATTTGCTCCACCAAATCTGGTCCTAGACCATCTCGCTCTCCTATCTCATCCCAATGAAGAGGCGTTCTACATTTGCGTCCATATAGAGCTTCGTATGGTTCCATCTGGATAGAAGATTGAAAACTGTTGTTGTACGCAAATTCCACCAATGGTAGTTTCAAATCCCAACTTTCTGAGAAATCTATAACACATGCTCTGAGTAAATCCTCTAAAATCTGGATCACTCTTTGTGATTGTCCATCGGTTTGGGGATGAAAGGCTGTACTAAATGTCAACTTGGTTCCCAAAGCTCGATGCAAACTTTTCCAAAATGCAGACGTAAACTTGGAATCCCTATCAGATACAATCGATACAGGAACACCATGAAGTCTGATAATCTCTTTCACATACAACTCTGCATATTTGCTCACATCGTAAGTTGTATTCACCGGCAGGAAATGAGCAGATTTTGTAAGTATATCTACAATAACCCAAATAGAATTAAAACCTTCGGCAGTCCTAGGTAATCCAATCACAAAGTCCATAGCAATACATTCCCACTTCCACTCCGGAATAGGCAACGGCTTCAACATCCCTGCTGGTCGCTGGTGTTCAGCTTTCACCAATTGACACGTTAAGCATTCAGAAACAAATTTGGCGACATCTCTTTTCATACCCGGCCACCAGTACAACTTCTGAAGATCTTTATACATCTTGGTACTTCCCGGATGCACAGAGTATGGGGTTGCATGAGCTTCTTCCATCAAATCTGATCTCAAAGTATCTACTTGCGGCACCCAAATTCTTCCTTGAAATCTGATTATGCCATCGTCTAAAACATAGAGGTTGCCGCCTCTCTCCCTGTCTTGCTTAACCCACTTCTGTAGTTGTTCATCTCTCAGCTGACCCTCATGAATTTGGTTCAACAAATTTGATCTCACTGAGGTACCAGCTACAACTAAATTGCAGCTCCTGGGAACCAGCTCCAAGCCAAACTTCTCAATATCAGCTGCTAATGGTTTGCGGACGATGAGTTGTGCTATACCCATAGACTTTCTACTTAAAGCGTCAGCAACCACGTTAGCCTTACCTGGATGGTAGCTGATCGTGCAGTCGTAATCTTTCACAAACTCCAACCATCTCCTCTGCATCATGTTTAATTCCTTCTGGGTGAAGAAGTATTTCAGGCTTTTGTGATATGTGAATATTTCACATTTTCCCCATACAAATAATGCTTCCAAATATTTAAGGCAAAAACAACTGCTGCCAGCTCTAATTCGTGAGTGGGATAATTCTTTTCTTGATTTTTCAACTGCCGGGAGGCGTAGGAAATTACTCTGCGATCCTGCATCAAAACAGCTCCCAATCCCAACTTCGACGCATCTGTATAGATGACAAATTTCCCTTGATCGGACGGCATCGTTAACACTGGAGCCTCAATCAACGCCTGCTTCAATTGCTCAAAGCTGGTTTGGAAGTCAGGGGTCCATTCAAATTTACTCAACTTTTTAGTCAACGAGGTTAAGGGAACAGATATCTTCGAAAATACCTTGATGAAGCGCCTGTAGTAACCAGCTAGACCCAGAAAACTCCTAACCTCTGTAACTGATGTTGGTATCAGCCAGTCACGAACGGCTTCCACCTTGGATGGGTCTACTTCCAATCCATCTCTGGATATAATATGCCCGAGAAAAGAAACCTTTTCCAACCAAAAATCACACTTGCTAAACTTGGCAAACAGCTGCTTGTCTTTCAAAATCTGAAGCACTGTTCTCAGGTGGTTTGCGTGTTCGATTTTGTTCTTGGAATACACCAAAATATCGTCAATAAACACAACTACAAACTGATCTAAGAAAGGTTGGAAAACTCTGTTCATCAAGTCCATAAAAGCTGAGGGGGCGTTAGTGAGTCCAAAAGGCATTACCAAAAATTCGTAGTGACCATACCGCGTTCTAAAGGCTGTTTTACAAATGTCCGCTGGTTTTATCTTCAATTGGTGGTAACCAGACCTTAAATCAATCTTAGAGAAAACTATCGATCCCTTCAACTGATCAAATAGGTCCTCAATTCTAGGCAAAGGATATTTATTCTTAATTGTCAACTTATTCAACTCTCTATAGTCTATGCATAGCCTTAGACTCCCGTCCTTCTTCTTGACGAACAAAACAGGGGCTCCCCATGGTGATGTACTTGGTTGAATAAAGCCCTTGCCTAACATCTCTTGTATTTGCTCTTTTAATTCTTTCATCTCTGATGGAGCAAGACGATAAGGTGGTCTAGAAACGGGTGCTGCCCCTGGTACTAAATCAATTGCAAACTCCAATTCTCTATCAGGTGGCAGTCCATATATGTCTTCTGGGAAGACCTCCGGGAATTCACTCTCTACTTCAACATCTGAAAGCTGGGGCTTGCTAGATACTGCTAAAGATGATAAGCTTATCAAAAATCCTACTCCCCCTTTGCGCAAACAATTATGGGCCTTAAGAGCTGAAATAATTTGAGGGATTTTACACATCTTACCAGCCTCGAACATAAACCAGTCGCATCTTGGAGGTTTTACCACTACGGTTCTAAGCTGGAAATCTATCACGACTCCATATTTGGAAAACCAATCCATTCCTAAAATCAGATCAAACTCAGGCATAGGTAAAACAATTAGGTCAGCAAGCCCTTGCCTAACAGCTCTTGTATTTGCTCCTTTAATTCTTTCATCTCTGATGGAGCAAGACGATAAGGTGGCCTAGAAACGGGTGCTGCTCCTGGCACTATATCAATTGCAAACTCCAATTCTCTATCAGGTGGCAGTCCATATATGTGTTCTGGGAAGACCTCCGGGAATTCACTCACTACTTCAACATCTGAAAGCTGGGGCTTGCTAGATACTGCTAAAGATGATAAGCTTATCACTACTCCCCCTTTGCGCAAACAATTATGGGCCTTAAGAGCTGAAATAATTTGAGGGATTTTACACATCTTACCAGCCTCGAACATAAACCAGTCGCCTCTTGGAGGTTTTACCACTACGGTTCTAAGCTGGAAATCTATCACGACTCCATATTTGGTCAACCAATCCATTCCTAGAATCAGATCAAACTCAGGCATAGGTAAAACAATTAGGTCAGCAGTAACTAAATGCCCTTGAAGCTTAAGTTCTAAGTTACGAAACAAATCATGAGATATCAGCTCTTCTCCAGAGGGTACCGTCACGCAAAATCCCATAGTCAACTGGTCGGGTTTGACAGGTAATTTCTAAGCAAAGTCCGCTGCTATAAAGGAATGCGTCGCACCTGAATCTATTAGAGCTATAGAGGGAATTCCAGCGATCAAAATCTTACCTGTAGCCACTGTAGAATCTGGATTGGCTTGCTCGGTTGTCATGACGTAAGCTCTGCTGGTCACCATCTGCTTTGATTTTGGATAGTCCTTAATAACATGCCCTGGCAATCCACATCTATAACAAACATTCTGTCCCTTTCTACATGGACCAGGGTGGTTCTTCTGGCACTTGGGACACTGAGGCCTGTTCCCAACTGCTGAAACTGCACTAATGGGTTGAACAATCAAAGGTTTCTGCTCCTAAGGCTTTTGTTCCTGTGACCTCTGCTAATTCTTGTATGGTTTCTTGGGTGGTCGCTGGTCTTTCTATTGGAAAGCCTGCCTCTTCAGTTGTCGCTCCTCCATAACTGCTTTCCAATCCTGATCAGCTCTTAGAGCCTTATCCACCGCTCCTCGATAATCTTTTGGTTCTACCAGTCTCACATCATGCCTGAGCGCTGGTTTCAATCCATCGACAAAATGTCGCAATTTCTCCTTAGGATCAGCTCCAATCAACGGTACAAAATAACATCCACGTTCGAACTTTCGAACATATTCCTGGACAGTCATGTCCCCTTGCTTGATCATCAAGAACTCTCTCTTCAATTTAGACCTCTTATCCTCTGTAAAATATTGTTCAAAGAACACCCGCTTGAATTCCTCCCAGGGGAGATTTGTTACATCTACGGTAAGCTTGGCTCCTTCCCACCAGAGCATCGCATCATCTCTAAACATATAAATCATGCATCTGGATCTTTCTAAGTCAGGCGTCTCGAGATACTCAAATATCACTTCCATTGATTTAATCCAACTTTCGGCGACAGACGGATCTGTTGTGCCGCTAAACTCCCTTGGCTTCTGTCTTCGAAATTGTTCTTCAGGGTCGTCATTACTAGGTCCTATACTGCTGGAGGATTGACCATTGCCTCTACCCTGCTGTTCTACTAGCAACCTTAGAAGCTGGGCAATACTAGCGTTACTATCAGGACTGGATTCATCTACTGGGATATTCCTCCCTCTTCCTCGGCCAGACGTCTTAATCTATAGCCCGTAATCCACCACATAAGAACATCAGAACATGCAAGAATAAAAAATACATGCTCTAAAACATAAAAGAAACTCACTGCCCCGAAGAGACGGTCGATGAAAACTGCTCCAGCAAGGAGTGCGTGTGTTTATCTCTGGACCATGCTCTGATACCATGTTGTGACACCCCAATCCCCATGGGAGTCACGAGATCAAGGAAAAGAGAAATAAAAGGAAAATAGGAGGGCAGAATAATAAATAGAACAAGCTGTATTGCCTTGCTCATAAAAAAAATCGAAATACAACCATTGGCGCCATAAAATAATACCAGCCTTCATTACAAATTCAAGGTACAAAACGCGAAATCGCGATATTACAACTACTGAACTCTATCTGAATTCATCTTTGTTGTAACGGATCTTAATACAGATTTGCCTAAGATCAAGGACAACAAAAATAGCAAAATACAAAATGAACATCACGGAAACGCAGGCCTTCGATAAACACTAACACGTCGCTGCTGGTTCAAACTCCACCTCCCATCTGCTCCGGCGCCAACTCACCTACACCATGAAAACTAGTGAGCCTAGGGGCTCAACAAGCAAAACTGAGAGTAACAGGCACAATATGCAGGTGTAAAACATAAGACTTCACAGTTTTAAAAGAATTCATAGGACATCGTTCATCATAACTTTTGTTCTGGAAATAAATTCAAATTCCAGCGTTATCATTTTCTTTAGACTTATGGCGCAGAAGCTCTACTTAGGTCTCATTGCACTCGATCGAATGACTACTGATATCAGTTTCAATATGGTGAAATCTCACCCAATATGAAGGGGCAACTGACCCTCTCGTCAGCTGCTCACCCTTCCCATAAGAACCGTCTGTTATCTAAGCCATAAATTCTTAAATTGAAGCTTTCTTCTTCTTTAAAACACATATACGACGAACTTAAATCTTAACGCTGGGGTTCACTTCATTTTAAAACTCACATTTCCTTCAAAAATCGTTTTACTGAGCATCCAGCTGAGACATAGGAAATCAGCAGTTGGGATAAATTCAGTTGTTGGCAAGAAAACCAGCTGTTGCGAACAGTAGATCAGTCGATGGGTACATATCGGTGGTCAACACAATTAATTTGGTCAACGGAGTAATAGTAGATCAACCAGTCGTTGGTTCAAGAACAACCAGTTGTTGGGTAAGGGTGATCAGCAGATGAAAGGAAACTAGACGATGGATGTAATTCAGCAGTGAAGTACTTAAGGGAAAGAAATCAGTCGCAACATAGCAACCAGTCGCAACATCGCAACCAGTCGCAACATAGCAACCAGTCGCAACATAACAACCAATCGTAACATCGCAACCAGTCGCAACATAGCAACCAGTCGTAACATCGCAACCAGTCGCAACATCGCAACCAGTCGCAACATATCAACCAGTCGTAACATCGCAACCAGTCGCAACATAGCAACCAGTCGATGGTTATGAAATACGATAACGTCACGAACAACATCCACAATATCAAAATTCACCTATCAAACCAGACTTAGTTCTGGTTCGACTAGCATTTCCAACTTTGCGGAGTCAAATTCGGACGCTGTCATTCACCAGAGAAAAGAAGAACATCCTAGTCTTTATGAGTTGGAAATCTGAAATGCTCAGCGATTTAAAATCAACATCATCAACTTCGTAAAATACATTTGAGTTCCAAACATAATCCACTATGAACCCGAACATTAAACATACATTATAATATCAGCAGAACATGAGCAAAGGCTAATATTAAACATAGCTTAGGCATGCACCACGAAAGGAAGCAAAAACAATACACAAGCTTTCATGGCGTAGCAAGAATCAAATTTACTTACCTCAATACGAAGGAATCACGAGATACAGCAGATCACGAACAGAGAGTCTTCCCAAGCGCAACGATGAGCTTCCTATTTTCTTTGATGCACAAATGGATATTTTCTTGCAAAAGAATTTACTTATAATCCATGTACCATAGGCATGGGAGTCTGATTTGTAACAGGGGAAAACACTCAAGTAGGCATGGTAAACCAGGCGTACTTCAGAAAATTTTTCATAAAATTCCCTGTCAATGTTTTAATTTGTAAATGTACTACACAAAAATCTGAAATTTAACCGTTCTCCCATACAAAACCATTTTATTTGTAAAGTTTGAAAATTTTTGGCTACGCTCGGGTGACAATCGATCGGACCTCTGTACCTGATGAAATCTAAGAAATAAGAAATCAGCTACTTTGACAAATAAATAATGCTGAAATCTTAAATTAGAAATGGATCCTAAATATATAAGGATTAGAATTTATGGTCCTATGGATTTTGGGGCGCTACATCATGTGTTTGAGGATATCTCCATGAAGGGCGTGATGTGTTTTGGCCGGAGAGGCAAGCTCAGCCCGAGGTTTATTGGGCCATTCGAGATCTTGGAGAGGGTTGGTACTCAGGCTTACCGAGTAGCGTTACCACCCAGTCTATCAACGTTGCATAATGTCTTCCATATCTCGATGCTGAGGAAGTACATTCCAAACCGGTCTCATGTATTGGATTTTGAGCCGCTCCAGCTGGCATCAGACTTATCTTTGAGGAGCGACCGGTTCAGATTCTAGCTAGGGAGGAGCGTAGGCTGAGAGCACGGAGTATTCCGATGGTCAAGGTCTGGTGGCAGAACAACTCGGAGGATGAGGCTACCTGGGAGACCGAGGTCGATATGCGGACGCGCTACCCGGAGTAATTCGGTACGTACTCAATTTCGGGGACGAAATTCCTATAGGGGGGGAGAGTGGTAACGCCTAGAATTTTCTGACTACGTAGAAATGAGTGCATTACTAGGGAGAAAATATTTTTAGATGATTACATGCCTTATTATATGATTTATTTATGATTTTATGCTGCATGGTATGCATGTGTTATTTTTCAGCCTGCTTGAGCTACGGACGTGTGGACGAGATTAGGGTCGACCGGAAAGAAGATAATTGAGATTTTTAAGTTATGAGATTTTAAGAATGAATTTATTTTATTTTAAGCAAATATACTTGGAAATTAGGATATTTATAATTATTTTGGAGGGAAACCCATTTTTCGCCTATACGGGCTGGTATATTGATTTTTAAAGCATTTTAAAATTCTAGGAGGCCTAGATTTCGAAACTTTATTATTATTAATGCCCAAGTATGAGTTATAAACACTTTTTTTATTTAATTAGAGGGGCAAGCTTGGAAAAAATTTTATTAAAGCCATAAGGGTCATTTTAGGAGAAAATGATTTAGAAATTTTTTAGAAGGGAACGAGTCATATTAAAGTTTATGCTTCCGCAAATGTTTTTTAAGAAAAAAAAATTCCTCTAGGCTCACTAGGTTTAAATGGTGCAGGTGATGATCCTATTGATGAGCTCATTACGACTGGCCGTGATGACCTCTGAGCGCCGGTTGCAGCAGTGCCCCGTGACCGCCTCTATGATTCAATCTATGATGTCACCTTTTTTGATACTAGTTTTTAAACATATTGGCTTTTAGTATTCGTTTACTCGATGATTTTACGATGTTGGATGTTTGACGTTTTTAAATATTCCTTTATTTATGTTTAAAGTATTTTGAGGAAATTATTTAGAAATGTTTTAGAATGGAACGAGCCATATTTAAAATTTATTATTCCGAAAATGTTTTAAAAAAAAATTCCAGAGTCTGGTTCGTTTCAATATTTGAGCTGAAAGGACCGTACTATATAATAACCATGACCAACTGGTTCTTGCAGGCACTATCAGTGATACCTAGGGGATCATGGGACGCAATATTTGAGCTGAAAGGACCGTACTATATAATAACCATGACCAACTGGTTCTTGCAGGCACTATCAGTGATACCTAGGGGATCATGGGACGATGTTGCTAGAAGCTTTACCATGATCCGATGGGTAAGTCCAAAAATATGTTTTCGGAGTCATAAAGAGTTGTGAGCACACGGATAGCTGTATCCCTGAACCATTGAGGGTCACACAAGTATTGGTTTCTCAATTCCTGTACGGAAATTGTACTCAATTTGTTTAGTATAGTATTAGGAAGGATGGAAGTGCGACTTTCTAAAATTGGCTGGGTGGTCTAACTGCTATTTGGGATTAGGTGGTCCGAAAAATTGTTTTCACATCATAATGTTCAGATTTGTAAAATGTGAGGATATGTAACGCCCAGAAATCCTGATTACGTGAGAGGGAGTGCATGACTAGGGGGAAAGCTAGGTTTTAGAAAATTATATGTCATTTTATGCGATTAAGTGAATTAATGTTTTAAGATGTTCATGACATTTTAGAATTAATGTTTTAAGATGTTCATGACATTTTAGTAGCCCGTTTGAGTTCCGGACTAGGGACGACCGCGGTGTAAGTTTATTTAAATTTTTAAACCCTCAGATTTTTAGAGCAAAAAAATTTTAAGCATTATTTATGAAAAAAACAGATTTTATATATATTTGTCGTAGGAGAACCCGTTTTTTCGCCTATACGGGTTATTTTAATGAACTTTACTACATTTTAAAAATATGAGAATTTTA
Organism: Dorcoceras hygrometricum; assembly: GCA_001598015.1. Classification (NCBI taxonomy): domain Eukaryota; kingdom Viridiplantae; phylum Streptophyta; class Magnoliopsida; order Lamiales; family Gesneriaceae; genus Dorcoceras; species Dorcoceras hygrometricum. Next base: position 183,554 of record KV009012.1, read on the forward strand.
TATTACGAAAATTAGAAGTTTAAATTTTAATTTTGAGTTTGAATTAGAATTTTTAATTAGTGGTGGCTAATGAGAGATAAACTCTATTATTTTCCGAATTAAATCTTTGGAGGGTTCTTTTGCAACACCACTCATTTCAGTCAACCCTAAAATTTTCAAAAAACCCTAGTCACCCTCCTCTACTCCACCTCACGCCGCCACCCCTCCCCCTTTGCTCGAGCAGATGATCGTCCCAATCACGTGTCCTCCGCTTCGGTAACACGTATTCTTCGATATTCTTCAAAACGACATACTTTTTTCTTCCTTTTTCTCACTATTTAAATCAATATACACTGTTTTCATGAGATGTTGCATGATTTGTATGCGTAATGATTTCATCTATAATTGTTGCTTGTGATCCATGCATTGATCATGATTTTAACCACGAATATGTTAAATTTTTTAATGTGCTTCGGTCATGGATAGTTCATAGGACTAGGGTTCGGGTCATGGAGGGCCGGTGGTGGTCTGAGGCTAGGAAGGATCAATCCAAGGCCATGGCGTGATGGCCGCAACCAACGATCCACGCACGGTTGCTTCTTTTACGTGCATCGATCGAGTCAAGCATGCCTTGGTTCGAGTCGTGGCTCGGCCAAGGGTACCGGCCGGACCTAGGGCTAGTCCTGCCGTGGGGGCTCCGGCCAAGGGCGGGCAAAACAGGTCGGTTGAGTGGGTAGAAGTCGAGAGGCGGCGACGGCGGCTAGGGTTACGTTTAGGGTTCGGCCGGTTCAGTTGGGCCGGTTGGGGCGGTCTAGTTGAATCGGTCTGGGTAAGTAAGTGGTCGGGTCAAATTATTTTAAGTCGGATCTGAGTTATTTTATTTCTGGACCGGGTATTTTTATTTTAAAGTTTAAGGTCCGATTTTAAGTGTAATGGGCCAAATAGTTTAAGTCAAACTTTTATAGTCTAAAATTCTTTAAATTTATGGACCCATTATTTGTATTAAATTTTAAAGTCTGATTTTAGTCAATGGGACTGTTATTTTGTCGAATTTTAATGTCTGGATTTAAGTGGTAGGACCAAGTACTTTTAGCAATTTTGAAATTTAATTTGAAGTTTAATGGGTCAAGTTTGAGTTTGGGTTAAGTTACAGTTTAAGAACAGGTCTAGGCTTTTGGGCTTAGAGTTAGTGAGCCAGTCACTTGAATCAGTCCTTGACCGGGGATGAAAAAATATAGAAGCCCGTAAATATATATTTAATTATATATGTAATATTTCACGTATGTGGATATGTTAATATTAAAGAAAAATTAAATATATATTGACGGGCTAAACCTTTTAAGCTGCAGATTTTATAACGTACACACATCATGAAAGTTTTATGAAATGTTAAGGGATGGAAGAAAAGAAAATATTTTGAAAGATTGAAGTGGTCTGTGGCAAGTAATGATGAGTGGAGTCGGGATGTAGGGCCCGATGAACCTCTGTTAATGTTATAATGAGCTTATGGATCCATGTGTTCACGACATCGTGAAGTGGCAGCACAGAGGTGTAACGCCCAGAAGTCCTAATTACGTGCAAATGTGTGCATGTCTAGGGGGAAAATTATTTTAGAAAATTATATGCTATTTTATGTGTCAGGCCTCGTGCTCAAATCATACAAACACATGCGGAAGTTACTAAAAAGCGGGTAAAATTTTCGCTTTTGGCCTGACTGTTTAAAACGATATAATTTAAATACTGCGATACTCAAAATAGATATCCCAGTTTAAGAAAACAACCACAAGCGGGCTACCAGCCAACAACAAACAATATAGCATAACATCAACATGTATCAGACTCCAACAACTAAAAACAACTAAAGATTTTGGGGCGTTACACATGGGGTCAAATCCCAGTACGGAGAGCAAATGAAATAGCTAAAAGAAATGCATAAGATAAAATGCAGATGCTATGCATGAGAAAGGAAACAACAGCTCAATGGGATCTGCAATAGAAATATGTGGCCACGGTGAGTGTAGGACATGTGGGTGCTACCCACTCACCCCTACTCGCCCACCCTTACCAGATGCATCAACAACCCAACCTATGAACTGTGGTAGCTAGCCACTCGGTGCATAGGGGAAATGAGAGTGCGGAAACACCGCTCGCCCTCGCATCCTGGTAAGAACAAAACAATAACAACGAAGCAATGGCTGCAACGACTGAAATGGAATGTCATGCATGTATGCAACATGCTGGAATACAAGCATATAAACATATGAAACACAGCAATAAAACACAATAGCATACACAGTTCTCAACCAGGACAACAATCAGGCACGGCCATTCCATACACCAGCAACTACACTTCATCCAAGACAGAAACACGCTGGTTTATAAGCTCAAATCCGTACCTTAATTCCTAGCACAATTACCACAAAGGGATCCCGAGAAATATGGTTAAAAACCTGCTAAACAACGAAGCATAATTATCAGGGATGCTATCAAAGGCTCACGGCTGGGAGCCACGCTCAACCAGCAACAATTCAACCCATACAACTAAACAGGAAGCTTAAACAAAGTCTAATACTAAGATCTCAACAACAATTCAAAGTTCTACCTCAACGACGCAACACACGGCCGAAGATAGCAACTTCGCGATCTCACTCTAGCCAACAACAGCCTCCAAGAATGGTATCAATCGAAAGAGCTCTTCGAGAGGAGTCCAACGCTACCTCGAACGTACCAAGAAACGATAGAAAACGACAGGAATTCACCGGAAAAGCTCACGGTGAACAGTACTAGGGTTCGAGAAACAAAGGTCGACAATCGGGGAAATTTACTAAGTATGGGATCTGATATCTCAAATCGAAGACCAAGTCTTCCTTAAATAAATCTCGCGACTGCTGAAATCTGGTTAAAAATGTCCACCGACAAAACCAGCAGTTGCTCTTCAAAATCCTCAAAAACTGGACAACCCAACGACTGGTTCTCAAATCTAAAGGCTGGATTGTATAACACTCAAAAGATGATACCAGACGTTGCATCAAAACTCTGCGTTCCAACTTAATAAAACGGCGTCGTATAACCCAACAGCTGGTTTCTAACTCATCGACTGGATTCCTTAGCGCTAACCAAAACGACGACGCACAACCTATGTCATCCAGTCGCTAGCTCTCGCGCAAAACAACCAGACGCAAGCTACAGGAAACCAGACGCAAGCTACAGGAAACCAGACGCAACAACTCCTCGCAGCTGGTACCAGGTTCAACAACCAAAACGGCGTCGCTCCAACTAATCAAAACGCTATCGTTTTGCCCTCAACAAACAAAACAAAGCAACGGCTGGTTACAAACACGCTACCAGCTTTCACTTAACACAACGCATCAAGATTTCACTAAAACGACGGCGTTTAGAAATCTCGTGCTACTAAAACACGCTACGACTGGATTTCACCAAATCCACCAGCTTTTACCACGAAACCAGCTCCCACAACAAAACCAGATTTCACCACAAAATACCAAAAATACGAAAACTTCCAGAGATGGTCTAAATGAGATTTCCGACCCGAAAATGCAAACCAAACTTACTAACAGAGATCTAAACCACCATAAATCTCTAAAAACCGATACATTCCAACAAATGATCTCTTATACAAATTCAGGTCTCACATTTCTCCCCCACTAAAAAGGATTTCGTCCTCGAAATCGAACAGCAATCTGGAAAAACAACTCAACAACAGCAAGCCAAAACAAAAATCGCCCAACACATGGCCAAGAGTTCAAGATAACTGAGCAAACAATTAACAACAACTAGGGAAGAAATACAATCAAAATCTACAACTACTGGAAATTTAGCTCAACAGCTACTCAAACAGATGCGGCCAATCGCGCTGCATCTTTTCTTCCAGCTCCCAAGTAGCTTCTTCCCTTCCATGTTTGCTCCACTGAACCATTACCAATGGAATGGTCTTATTTCTCAGATGTTTCGCTTTTCTTCCAAGGATTTGCAAAGGATACTCTTGATAACTCAACGACTGATCTAGCTCAACTTCGTCAGTTCCAAGGACATGAGACGGATCTGGCTCATACTTCCTCAACATGGAAACATGAAAGACGTCATGAAGAGAAGACAACTCTGGCGGCAACAACAGCCAATACGCTAAAGGGCCAATCCTCTCAACAATCTCATACGGTCCGACGTAACGAGGGGCTAACTTTCCCTTGCGTCCAAAGCGCATAACACTACGAAACGGAGAAACTTTGATAAATACACGATCACCAACCTGAAACTCAAGAGGTCGACGCCTCTAATTCGCATAACTGGCTTGGCGATCCTGGGCAGCCTTCATCCGCTATCTAATAAGATCCACATGATCTTTCATTTGCTACACAAAGTCAGGGACAGATAGCTGCTTCTCCCCCACATCTTCCCAACACACTGGCGATCTGCACTTTCTGCCATACAAAGCCTCAAAAGGCGCCATACCAATCGTCACTTGGTAGCTGTTCACATTGGTCATCTGTCTGGGGGTGATATGCGGTGCTCATCACCAATCTGGTACCCAAAGCTGTTTGCAAACTCTTCCAAAACCTGAAATTAAACCTCGGATCTCGGTCGGAAACAATCGAAACAGGCACCCCGTGCAGTCTAACAACAAAATCAACGTACAGCTTCGCCATCTTCTTCAACGAGAAGGTTATCCCATAGGGAATAAAATGTGCATACTTCGATAGAAGGTCTATAACCACCCAAATAGCATCGCATCCTTTGCTGGAACGAGGCAGATGCATCACGAAATCCATAGCAATGTGCTCCCAATTCCATTGGGGCACTTCCAAACTCTGCAACAGACCACCAGGTCTCATCCTTTTGGCCTTAACCATCTGACAATTTAAACAACGAGCAACAAAACAAGCAATGTCGCTCTTGAAGCCAGCCCACCAAAAGTGCGGCTTCGAAGCATGGTACATCTTCCGTGCACCAGGATGGACACTATGTCTGCTACAGTGCGCTTCCCGAAGGATCTCCTCATTCAAATCAATCAAATTGGGCACAACCAACCTGCCTCGGAAACGCAAACAACCATCGGAAGAGACAGAGAAATCCTCAAGTTCACCAGCCCTGACCTTCAACTTCAACTCATGGATAGACGAATCAGTCCTCTGAGCTGCTCGAAAGGTAGAAACAATCTGTGGCTCCACTTGGAACGATGAAACCACAACGCAATCCTCGGTCGGGTAGAATCTCCCACCCGTAGTGTTAAGATGCTCCTGATCCTTAGAGATGTACAAGGACGCAAGCATCTCACTAGCCTTCCTGCTCAAAGCATCGGCCACTACGTTCGACATCCCAGGCTGGTACTTAATCTCGCAGTCAAAGTCCTTTAGCAACTCCATCCACCTACGCTGTCTCATGTTCAAATCGGGCTGCGAAAACAAATACTGCAAACTTTTGTGGTCGGAGTACACCACAAACTTCTCGCCATACAGGTAGTGACGCCAGATCTTCAACGCAAAGACCACCGCCGCTAACTCCAAATCATGGACTGGGTAACGAGTCTCGTGCGGTTTCAACTGCCGCGAGGCATACGCAATGACTCGACCATTCTGCATCAAAACACAACCCAATCCATTTAGCGAAGCGTCAGAACAAACAACAAATCCACCTGTTCCGGACGGCAGAGCCAACACAGGCGCAGTGGTCAATTTTTCCTTAAGCAGTTGACAAGCATTCTCACACTGCTCAGTCCAAACAAAACGCTTGTCCTTCTGAGTTAATTGAGTCATTGGCTTTGCTATACTTGAGAATCCCTCAATGAAGCGACGATAATAGCCAGCCAGACCCAAGAAACTACGAATCTCGGAAACATTCCTGGGATGCTCCCAGTTCAGAACAGCATCAACCTTGCTAGGATCCACCGAGATCCCCTCGGCTGAAATCACATGTCCCAAGAATACGACGCGATCCAACCAGAACTCGCACTTGGAAAACTTTGCATACAACTGTTGGTCTCTCAGCGTCTGAAGGACAATACGCAAATTCTCCTTGTGCTCCAAAGGAGTTTTCGAATAGACTAAGATGTCGTCGATGAACACGATCACAAACTGATCGATAAACTTGCGGAAAACTCGGTTCATCAAATCCATAAATACTGCAGGGGCATTAGTCAATCCAAACGGCATCACCAAAAACTCGAAATGCCCGTACCTGGTACGTAAAGCAGTCTTAGCGACATCTTGTTCTCTCACTCTCAGCTGATGGTACCCTGAACGAAGATCAATCTTTGAATACACCGCAGAACCTTGCAACTGATCAAACAGATCATCGATTCTCGGCAACGGGTACTTGTTCTTCACAATGGCTTTGTTCAACTGGCGGAAATCAATGCACATACGCATTGAGCCATCCTTCTTCTTCACAAACAATATGGGCGCTCCCCACGGCGACATACTAGGTCGGATAAAATCTTTCTCCAGCAAATCATCTAACTGCACCTTGAGTTCTCTCAACTCCGCAGGAGCTAGACGATAAGGAGCACGAGAAATCGGAGCTGTGCCTGGCACCAGCTCTATGCTGAAGTCAATCTCCCGCCTTGGAGGAAAACCAGGAATCTCCTCCGGAAACACATCGGGAAAGTGCCGCACCACGGGAACGTCACTGAGCTGAACACGAGAAGAAGAAGATGCATCCAACGCGTAGATCAGGAAACCAGCATTCCCCAAAGACAACAAGCTGAAAATCTCCATAGCTGAGGTCAACGGGATCTTCGATCAAGAATCCTGGCCGTAGAAGTCCCACTTCTCGCCTGACAAAGGCCTAAAGCGCACAATCCCATGGAAGCAGTCCACGGAGGCCCTATAGTTAGACAGCACATCCATCCCAACTATGCAATCGAAATCCCAAAGCATCAAACGGATCAAGTTCGCTAACAGGACATGCTCACCAGACCGCAACAGACCATCCAACAAAACCTCTTGGGAGAACAAGCTCACACCGCCAGGGGTAGACACGGAAACAGCATCGCGCAAAGAAATGGTACACAGACCATGCTCAACAACAAACGAATCAAAAATAAACGAATGCGATGCACCGATGTCAAACAACACACGAGCAGGAAAATCAAAGACAAGACATGTACCTCCAATCACCCGGCTCGGTGTCTCCTCGGCCTGCTCCTTCGTAATGGCATTAACCTGAGAATGCTGGGGTCCAGAGAAGAAAGGCTGAGACGATTGTCCGAACCGCGACGGACCAGGCTGCTGAAAAGGGCTAAACTGAGTCTCACCCAATCGGGGCTGCGGAAACTTAGGGGAACGACCCCTAGACTGACCTCCACGACCCTGAGGCTGGGCCGCGTTCTGCTGTGATCCAGCTGACGGACACACTCTCGCAAAATGCTTGTACTGACCACAAAGGTTGCAGGAACCCTGCACACCTACACACTGAGTGGAAGGATGCTTTCCACCGTAAAAGACGCAAAAATCATTATGAGATCCACTGCTACTCGAACTGCCTGAACCAGAAGAGCCAGAACCCGACTTCTTCTTGAACTACTGACCTCTGGGTCGAAACCTCTGACGGCCAGACTGCTGAGCCACCTGCTGCTGCTGCTGGGGCTGATGGGCTGACTGGGAGGACTGAGAAGACTGCGCTCCCTGAATAGCAGGACGACTTACCTGCACCGCCTGCTGCCTGCGAGCACGACGACTCTGCAAACCCTCCTCGATATCAATAGCAGTGTCAACTGCTTCAGCATAGCTCTTGGGTTTGCTGGTCAACACCATCTGATACAGCTCTTCGTTCAAGCCCTCAAGAAATCTAGTCCTCTTGGCCCTCTCCCGGCCAGAAACATGGGGAACGTACGCCAACAGAGAAGAAAAATTCCTAGCATACTCCCGAACAGTCATGGAACCCTGCTCCAGATGGTCGAACTCCCGCTCCCGGGCGTTCACATAAGACTCGGGAACATACTCCTGCCGGAAGGTCTCGCAAAAACTGTTCCAAGAGATCCCAACACCAGTCTCTAACAAGGTACTTGAAGCGCCTCTCCACCAGCGCTCCGCCGCCTTCCTGAGCAAGAGGGTCGCTAAACTCAGCCGAAGATCATCATCATACTGTACCCGATCGAAAAGACCAATAATGTTACGGAGCCACGAGTCCGCATCCTCACTGGACTCATCACCGTTAAAGACTGGAGGGTTCATCCTCTGAAAACGTGCTTTCACCACGTCCATCCGCTCCACCGAAGGTGCCGCAATCTCATCTTCCTCCTCGTTGCTAACACGAGTATGACTACGGGCACTACGCCTATCCTCATTCTGTCCTGCTGATTCCTCAAACTGGCCCCTACCTCTACCATGATGTCTAGGCGGAATCTACGAAAACACTCAACAGGATCAAGCAAAACAGAACAGATACAGCATAGATAGCACAACAAGATACAACACATAATCACATAGTCAAGCACATGCAACACACTTACACTGTGCCTAAACTCAAGTGTGATCAAGGAAATTGAGCTTATCCCAGTTTAAGCTCTGATACCAAAAATGTCAGGCCTCGTGATCAAATCATACAAACATAAGCGGAAGCTACTAAAAAGCGGGTAAAATTTTCGCTTTTGGCCTGACGGTTTAAAACTATATAATTTAAAATAGTGCGATACACAAAATAGATATCCCAGTTTAAGAAAACAACCACAAGCGGGCTACCATCCAACAACAAACAATATAGCATAACATCAACATGTATCAGACTCCAACAACTAAAAACAACAACAAAGCACAGGGCATCCCCCTGGCTAAGAATACTGACACATATAAATATGCTATACGCCACTGGGATACTCTAACCACCTCCTGGGGCACTACCAGCTGGGTTAAAACCACGACCAGCTGTAAAACTTGGGTTTCCTGTAAACAACACAACAAGGAAAAACAACCAAGCCCCAGAGGGACATGGGGTCAAACCCCAGTACGGAGAGCAACTATAAAACAACAGTAAATAGCAAGAATAAAATGCAGATGCTATGCATGAGAAAGGAAACAACAGCTCAACGGGATCTGCAACAGAAATATGTGGCCACGGTGAGTGTAGGACATATGGGTGCTACCCACTCACCCCTACTCGCCCACCCTTACCAGATGCATCAACAACCCAACCTATGAACTGTGGTAGCTAGCCACTCGGCGCATAGGGGAAATGAGAGTGCGGAAACACCGCTCGCCCTCGAATCTTGGTAAGAACAAAACAATAACAACGAAGCAATGGCTGCAACGACTGAAATGGAATGTCATGCGTGTATGTAACATGCTGGAATACAAGCATATAAACATATGCAACACAGCAATAAAACACAATAGCATACACAGTCTTCAACCAGGACAACAATCAGGCACGACCATTCCATACACCAGCAACTACAATTCATCCAAGCCAGAAACACGCTGGTTTATAAGCTCAAATCCGTACCTTAATTCCTAGCACAATTACCACAAAGGGATCCCGAGAAATCTGGTTAAAAACCTGCTAAACAACGAAGCATAATTCTCAGGGATGCTATCAAAGGCTCACGGCTTGGAGCCACGCTCAACCAACAACAATTCAACCCATACAACTAAACAGGAAGCTTAAACAAAGGCTAATACTAAGATCTCAACAACAATTCGAAGTTCTACCTCAACGACGCAACACACGGCCGAAGACAGCAACTTCGTGATCTCACTCTAGCAAACAACAGCCTCCAAGAAAGGTATCAATCGAAAGAGCTCTTCGATAGGAGTCCAACGCTACCTAGAACGTACCAAGCAACAGTAGGAAACGACGGGAATTCATCGAAAAAGCTCACGGTGAACAGTACTAGGGCGCGAAACAAAGGTCGACAATCGGGGAAATTTACTAAGTATGGGATCTGATATCTCAAATCGAAGACCAAGTCTTCCTTAAATAAATCTCGCGACTGCTGAAATCTGGTTAAAAATGTCCACCGACAAAACCAGCAGTTGCTCTTCAAAATCCTCAAAAACTGGACAACCTAACGACTGGTTCTCAAATCTATAGCTGGATTTTATAACACTCAAAATCTGATAGCAGACGTTGCATCAAAACTCTGCGTTCCAACTTAATAAAGCGGCATCGCATAACCCAACAGCTGGTTGCTAACTCATTGACTGGATTCCTTAGCGCTAACCAAACGACGACGCACAACCTACGTCATCCAGTCGCTAGCTCTCGCGCAAAACAACCAGACGCAAGCTAGAGGAAACCAGACGCAAGCTAGAGGAAACCATACGCAACAACTCCTCGCAGCTGGTACCAGGCGCAACAACCAAAACGGCGTCGCTCCAACTAATCAAAACGCTATCGTTTTGCCTCAACAAACAAAACAAAGCAACGGCTGGTTACAAACACGCTACCAGCTTTCACTTAACACAACGCATCCAGATTTCACTAAAACGACGGCGTTTAGAAATCTCGCGCTACTAAAACACGCTACGACTGGATTTCACCAAATCGACCAGCTTTTACCACGAAACCAGCTCCCACAACAAAACCAGATTTCACCACAAAATACCAAAAATACGAAAACTTCCAGAGATGCTCAAAATAAGATTTCCGACCCGAAAATGCAAACCAAACTTACTAACAGAGATATAAACCACCAGAAATCTCTATACATTCCAACAAATGATCTCTTATACAAATTCAGGTCTCACATTATGTGATTGAATGTTAGTTTTAATGTTTCATGATATGCATGTTATGTTTTTAGCCCATTTGAGTTCCAAAAGCGTGGACGAAACTAGGGAAAACCGAGATGAAAATTATTTGAAAGTTTTAAGCCCTCATACTTTTAAGAGAAAATTTATTATTTTTAAGCAGAAATTTCCGAAAAATGGGATTTTTATGTATATTGGTTGAGGGGAGCTCGTTTTTTCGCCTATATGGACTGTTTTAATGGACTTTCTTACATTTAAAATTAAGGAGGCCACATATTACGACTTAAGATTTTAAAGCCTATGTTTAGAGTTGGATTCAACATTTTAATTAAGTGGAGGGTTAGTATAGGAAAACTCTTAATTTTTTTAATGAAATCATTTGATGTGGTCATTTGTGTACACACTCATTCTTTCAACCCTAATCTTGTATAAACCCTAGCCTCCTCCTCCCTTCCCCTCTCCCTCAGCTTCCCGTCACCTCCTCCATCCCCTCAAGCACTGTTATTCAAGTTTTTGGTGTTATCCAAGGTGATTTGTCCTGATCTCGCGTCCCCCGCTCCGGTAACACGTATCTCTTCCATATCTTCCAACAAGGCATGTAATATCTCTTCTTTTCTCACCATTTACGCCATATTATTCTGTTTTTAATGAAAAAATGCATGAATTGTATGTGATTTGTTTAGGTCTATGCATATTGTTGAACATACATGCATGTTCCATTGTTTTCAATACATGTTTGATCCGTTTCTTGTGTTGCATCAGTCATGGACGGTTTGAGGGGCTAAGGCTCGGTTCTAGGAGGTTCATGGTGGTCCGAGGGAGGTCTATTAGTGGTCCATGGTTGAGAGATGATGGCTCGTTCATGGGAGAACCAAGGTCGATTGCGTGGCTTCATGCAGTGTGAGACCTGGAAATTTTATTAAGGATTAATTGTTGAATTAATCGGGTTTTAGTGATTTCTGGTGATTCAGATTTCATTTTGAATGTTTGGGTTGCATTTTCGAGTCGGGAATCACATTTGGAACAATTCTGGAAATTTTGATATTTTCGAAATTTTGGTGAAATCTGGTAGCAGATTTGATGACGTAAGAATCGCGTGTTAACGTTGTGTGGATGACGTAAGCGTTGCTGGTTTGAGAGATCTGTTCGGAGTTTGTGAAATATGGGCGCTTAGCGTTGTGGCGCGTTTTGCTTGATACGTCGTCATTTCATGAGATCTGTTTTGCGCTAAGGTGGAGAGATTTGGTTTAGCGCTTGCGTGAGATCTGTTTGTGTAGGAGAGATCTGTCCCGCGTGTTTTATGGTTAGTGCAACGCGACACCGTTTAGTTTAAATGGTGCGACGCCGTTTTGAGCTAGCGTGAGAGATCTGGTCGCGTGGGGTGAGATCTGTTGTTTGAGGCAACGTTAGCATTTAACAATTTTGGTCCAGACTTCTCCGCTACGTCGTCGTTTTGTGGTAGCGTGCAAGTGTTAGCATTTCCAGATTTCAGCGTTCATGGATTGAACAAAACAGATTTCACCGTGGCTTTTATGCAAGGTAGCGCATGTTTTGGTTGGTGGAGAAAGCTGTTTCTGTCGGTGGAATACTTTAATAGATCCCTCGCGCCTATTTATTAGAAGCGTTGGCTTCGTTGTAATTCACCAGATTCCATACTTAGTATTTTATCTCCCAACTTTCGTTCTCTGTTCTCAAACCCTCGACTACTATTTACCGTGAGCTTCTCCGGTAGATTCCCGTCGATTCCGGCCACCGTTTTTCACGTTTGAGGTAGCGTTGGACTCCTCTTGGAAAGCTATTTCACCCTATACCAGTTTCAGAGGCTAGTGTTCGCTGGGGAGAGATCACGAAGCTACTGCTCTCGGCCGTGAGTTGTGCGTGCAGGTAGTTTTCGAGTTTATTTGTTGAGATCTCGTTTCCTAGCTGTGATTTAGCTCCCTGTTAAGTTTTGTTAGGGTGGTGTTTGCTAGTTGAGCGTGGGACTCCCAGCCGTGAGCTTTATGTGTGTTGGCCGTGAGTTTTGGGTTGATGATTCCCTGTATCTTGCGTATGTTTACAGGTTGGAGTCAGTATTCTCAGGCTTTGTATTCGGTAATTGTGCTCAGTGTTAAGGTACGGATTCGAGCTTGTTACATCGTGAGGTTGGCATGAGTAAATGCAGTGATGGCTGTATGTTGTTTACGTGTATGGCTGCCAGTGGTTACTGCCTGTTGTTATATGCATACACGCATTTGAATCTCTTGCATTTCATATCTCAGTTGTATCGTATCTTGTACTTCGGCAGTTGTGCCTTGTTGTATTTGTTGTTGTTTCTTACCAGGTTGGAGGACGAGCGGGTAACTCCCGTATACCTCATCTCACTGCTGGGATCTGGTTGCCACTATGAGCGGAGTGGATAACTCCCACATCTCATGAGTTGGGCAACAGCAGGTAGAGTGATTGATGCACCTGGTATTGGTGAGCGAGTAGGGGTGAGTGGGTAACTCCCACATGTCCTACACTCACAGTGGCCACCTATCCGTTGCAGATTTGATTGAGCTATGCTTTGAGTTCCTTGGCTCCCTTGTTGGTCGTAGCCTCCAGTTGTTATCCGGTGTCTCATGCATAGCATTTGCATTTTATTTATGCTGTATCTTTGCTGTTTATTTGCTCTCCGTACTGGGGTTTGACCCCAATGTCCCTCTGGGTCTTGGTTTGTTTCCTTGTTTGTATTGTTTTCAGGGAACCCAGGTTTTACCGCTGGTCGTGGCTTTAACCCAGCTGGTGGTGCCCCAGGAGGTGGTTAGCGTGTCCCAGTGCGTATAGCATATATATATATGTGTGTATCAGTTAGCCAGGGGGATGCCCTGTGCTTCGTTGTTGTATTCTGATGTGGAGTCTGATACGTTTATTTGTATTGATGCTATACTTGCTTTTGTTGGTTTTGTAAACTGGGAACTTATTTTGAGTATCGTTCTATTTTAAATTATATGTTTTAAACCGTCGGGCCCAAAAGAGAAAATTTTACCCACTTTTTGATAAGCTTCCGCATGTGTTTGGGTTTTTACTCGATTGTGAGCACGAGGCCTGACATGCAACGTGCATCGCCGCCTCTTTGTGCACTTCGTTCGGGTCGTGCGATCCATGTCGTGAGCCAGGGTTTGTCCAGTAGGGCCGGCTGGACCTGGGGGTGGTCTAGCGGCGGGGCTCAGACCATGGGCGGCCGAAGGGAGAAGTTGGCGTGGTGTCGCAGGAGTGCGTGTGTGCATGTGGTGTTGCGGCTAGGGTTGCTTTGCATGGGCCGGGTCGGTTGGGCCGGTGGGTCGGTTCAATCGGACCGGGTCGATTAGTCTAGGGTCGAGTCAAAATATTTTAAGTTTGGTCCGACTTATTTAATATTTGGACCGAGTATTTTAATTTTAAAGTTTTAGGTCCAATTTTAAGAATCTTTGATCAAATGTTTTAAGTCAAACATTTAATATTTTATGGACCTAATATTTGTTTTAAGGTTTAAAGTCAAAATTGGGGTCAAGAGGACTTTTAAGTAGTCAAATTTGTAATGCTTGATTTTAAAGTAAAGGGGTAAGTATTTTATAAACTTTTAAGTTCAATTTTAAAGTTATGGGCCAAGTCATGTATAGAGTCAAGTTTCAATTTTTAATGTTAAGTCTAGGCTTTTGTGCTTAGAATTAGTAGGTCGGGTACCTGAATCAGTCCTTGATCGGAGTAGAAAATGTAGAAGCCCGTGAATATATATTTAATTATCTATGTAGTATGTTATGTATATGGATATGAAAACCTTTTAAACGAAGGAATTTATTATTGACGGGCTAAATTTTAAATTGCATGTTTTTATGAAATGCACGCATCATGAAAGCTTATGAAAATGTTAAGGCATGAAAGAAAAAAAAATATTTTCGAGGGATTGAAATGATGTGTGACAAATTTACGATGGGAGCTAGTCCGGATACCGGGCCCGAGGATCCCATATTTTAATGTATTACGAGCTTATGGATCCATTTGATCATGACATGGTGAAGTGTCAACATAGAGGTGTGTGGGATCCTGAGGTAAGGTCGGGTGAAACGCATCGCCACGTACGTTGGTTCTTTAGATTTATAAACCGCTTATGTTATGGCTCATACTTCATGGATACGACTCACACGCCCTTTTACGTTATGTTATGCTATGTCATGCCTTATTATGTATGCTATACGATGATGTTATATTACGACTGCTTTATGAATCATGTTTTACGATCATTAATTCACGCATGTTTTGAAGTTATTTTACTATAAGTATGTGCTTGCATGCGATTTTATTATATGTACCTTGCTATTATTTAGATAAAGCATGCTGGGCCTTTAGGCTCAATAGGTTTAAATGGTGCAGGTGATTATAATGTTGACTTTATGCCGACCAAAGGTGAGGATCTCTCAGCGCCCGCTGCAGCTGTGCCCCGTGACCACTTAGATGTCTTTACTTATGTTATGAACATGTTCAGATATTTCTTTTCAGTCTTGTTCAGTTTTCCGCACCTTTATTTACTCTGATTTTAAGGAAAAGGGGATGATGTGATTTTGGAATATTTATTTTATTTATGTTTTAAAGTAATATTGAGAAAAATGTTTTAAAGGGGGATGAGCCATACTTTTTAAGGTTGTTTATTCCGCAATTTAGCGTTCAGTTTTCCGCACCTTTATTTACTCTGATTTTAAGGAAAAGGGGATGATGTGATTTTGGAATATTTATTTTATTTATGTTTTAAAGTAATATTGAGAAAAATGTTTTAAAGGGGGATGAGCCATACTTTTTAAGGTTGTTTATTCCGCAATTTAGCTTTTAAAAAAATTTCCTAGAGTCTGGTTCGTTTCAAGAGGTGTTGGGAATCCCGAGAAAGGTCGGGTGAACCGCATCGCCGCGTACGTTGGTTTTTATGATTGATAAATCATTAATGTATAATGCCCCACACATCATGGATACGACTCTTACGACTTTTATGTTATGTTCATGCCTCATTATGTTATGATATACGACTAGGCACTGTTATGAACAGTTTCTAAATCATGTTTTACGATTATACATGCATGCACATTTTTAAGTTATTTTACGACATTTATGTGCTTGCGTGCGATTTTATTATTATGTACTTCGTTATTATCAGATATAGCATGCTGGGCCTTTAGAATCACTAGATTTAAATGGTGCAGGTGATCATGCCGTTGATTTCATATCGACTATGGCTGAGGACCTCTGATCGCCCGTTGCAGCTGCTACCCCGTGACCACTTCAGATTCTTTCATTTTATTAGACATTTTCAGATACAAAATTTTTACTTTGATTTTAAAACCGAATGAATGATTTATTTCTGAGATACTTATTTATTTATGCCTTTACAGCTACGTTGGGAAAAGATTTATTTCTAAGATTGAATTATATTTTTAAGAATGTTTATTCCGCACTTTACTTAAAAAAAATTCTAGAGTTAGGTTTGTTTCAGGATCGATCCGATCTGATCGTGGATCGGAATTATGATGAAGCAACAACGATTGCTTGAAACCAATGTTCCCTGGGCCTGGTCTTGACCTGTGCCCATTAACCTGGTTTAAGCCCATCGAAGGACCGTAATGTATGCTAACCATGACCAACTGGTTCTTGCAGGCACTGTCAGTGATACCTAGGGGATAATGGGGTGATGTTTCTAGACGCTTTACCATGATCCAATGGGTAAAGTCTAAAAATGTGTTTTCGGAGTCACAAAGAGTTGTAAGCCCACGGTAGCTGTATCCTTGAACCATTGAGGATCACACAAGTACTGGTTTCTCAATTTTTGTAAGAACTGGAATTATTATATGGTAATTACGAGTTAACCAGATCTGATTTGTGTTGAACCCAACGAGATACTTAAGTAGGGTAAGCTGCTGGTGAAGACAGCAGCTGAGATGCATGTTGGTCCAGGGTATTATACTGAGCTGATAGTACCAGATGTTTGGGTTAATAGGAACCAGTTTTGCTACCAGATGGTCTAAGGTTTTGTAAACCGTTCCAAGTCCAATTAAATCTGGTACAAACTTATAGGCCTGCTGGTGGGTTTTGAGGATAAGACAAGACCAGTTTGGTGTGAGCTGGTTGGGAAGATTAGTACTGACCTGGACGAATAAGCTTGAGCACTGAGCTGGATGGTATCCTGTGAACTGTTTAGCAATGAGATTAGGATTATTGGTGTGAGTTGTTGATGACATTTGGGTTTGACATAGATCATATCAAGTTTGAGCTGGTATGAGAGGATAGCTCTGAGTTGTGCTATTTTTTGTGCTAGTTTGAGTTCTGCAGCAAGCTGGTTTCGAGGAAACCATCTTAGAGGTGAACAACATTAGGATTTACTGTGTTGTTCAAGATAGATTCAGCTTAGAGTTGTGCTGGATGCTCCGAGCTAGACTGTTTGGGACGCGATCTGGTTTTGGTGTCTGTGTACCTTAGCTGGAACAGTGGAGAGGTCTTAGCTTATCTGAGCACTATGGACCTGACCGGGTTCGAGTGAGTGATCCAAGCTGGGTGTGTGTTGCTTGAAGTACCTGAGCTGGTCAGCTGAGCGCTGTGCTGGTTGAAAACAGCTTAGTCCCTGAGCTAGTTTGTGTGTCTGAGCTGGTACAGTAGAGAAGGATGAGCTGGTTTGACTTTACTGTAGCTTTGACTGGGAGTATATACATAAGTGTTGACCAACACTTAGTTATTTTACGACAGACATATATTATCTTTTCGCGTGGGTTCCCGACATATATATTCAAACCCTCGTGACTACTGTTCACCCGATAACTTCTTCTTCCTATTGCTGGAGATTGGATGGTCATATTTGAGTGAGGTTACATTGATTGGAAACCCCTCTTCGAGGCCAACTTTCTAGTACCAGTTTGGAGTCGGAAGGAGGCCCGATAGAGATAATAGATGAGGAATTGAGTGAGCTGGTTCTTGAGATTTTGCGACATAATTGAGCTTCGATTCAGGTATCGTGTTCTGTTAGTGCTACTTTATTTTCCTAGCATCTATCTTTGAGCTGATTAGTGCTCTGTTGGATAGATGTAGCTGGTTTGTGCTGCGAGGCTTTAGGCCGTAAGCTGTGTGAGCTTGAGTAGAGCTGATTTTCTTGAGTATCTTGGTAGATTAGATCCTTTCTTGTGGTTTTTGCCTTGATTTTTTGGCCGAGACCCGAGAAGAGCTAGAAGAGTGTTCTGCTGGTAGCTTAGCTGAGGTATTGTACCAAGATCTGCTTAAGGTACAGATTGAGCTTATTTTAACAGCTTTGACAGAAACATGAGAATATTTCCAGCGTGACTCGATTGTTGTGTATGCGTGCTGACCGTAAGCTGAGTTTGCTTAGTTCTTTGTTCATGATGATTATATGGTTTGCTTATGTTTGATGATTATGCATTGCTTGTGAGCTGATTCTGCCATGCATTCATGCATAACATATTGAGCATGTTCCTTTGAGAACCGATTAATCACTGAATCGTGATTTGCCGGCTGAGTAGCCATGCCTAGGAATGCATTGCTTTCACTGAGTCTTGAATGCCAGATGAGTCGCTGTGATTTTGTTTCTGATGAATTACTGAGATTGTGATTGCCTAGCTAAGTCGCTGTGCTTGGTTACCATTGATTCTTGGTACTTTCATGCATTGCACGACTAGATATATTGCATGCTTTATCTGATTGTTGTTATTTGAGTACTCTTCGTACTGAGGTTTGACCTTGTTTTCTTTCCCTTTTTGGGTCTGCTTTGATCTTGTATTTGTCCTTTGGTAATACAGCTAAATCGAGTGGTGTTTCAGCTATTATATCTATACGGCCTCCTTCCGACTCCAAACTGGTACAACAACGTTGGCCTCAACGAGGAGTTTCCAATCGAGGTAACCTCACTCAAATCTGACCAGCACATCTCTAGCAATCGAAAGAAGAAGTTATCGGGTGAACAGTATTCACGAGGGTTTGAAGATATAAGTCGGGAACTCACGGGAGAAGATAAGATATGTGTGTCGCATAAATAACTAAGTGTTGGTCAACACTTATACAAATACTCTCAGGAAAAGCTACAGTAAAAACAAACCAGCTCAGACTTTACTACTGTATCAGCTCAGGGACACAAACCAGCTCAGGGAGTATCCTGTTCTCAACCAGCACAACGCTCTCCTGATCAGCTCAGGTACTTCAAGCAACACACATCCAGCTTGGATCACTCACAGTAACCTGATCTGGTCTACAGTGCTCAGATAAGCTCAGGCATATCCACTGTTTCAGCTTAGGTACACAGACACCAAAACCATATCACATTCAAACAGACCAGCTTGGAGTATCCAGCACATCTCTAAGCTGAATCCAGCTTGCACAAAACAGTAAATCTCAAAGCTGATCACCTCTGACCTGGTGTCCCCGAAACCATCTCGCGGCAGAACTCAAACCAGCACAACGAAACAGCCCAGCTCAGAGCTATCCTCTCAGACCAGCTCAAACCTGATTTGATCTAAGTCAAACCCGAAGGTCACCAAGAGCTCACACCAATATGCCTAAGCTGATCGCTAAACAGTTCACATCATACCATCCAGCTCAGCGCTCAATCATACCGTCCAGCTCAGGACTAATTTTCCCAACCAGCTCACACCAAAATTGGTCTTATCTTATCCTCAAAAACCACCAGCAGACCGCTAAGCTTGTACCAGATTTAATTGGACTTGGAATGGTTTCTGTCACGCCCCGAGAACGGTCCTGGACTGAACACCGGCGATGTTTAATAATTATTCATTACAAAACATCAAGCCTAATAGTGCAGCTCAAAACCAGTCTATTACATAATCAAAATTATCGTCTTTACAATTGAAATTCAAAGTTTTCGGAAGCGAAATAACAAGAATTAAATAAGTCTTCACCAGCCTCAGAACATGTCTTGTTCATCTTCTTCAATCCGTTCTTCATTCTTATCTGGGTGAGAGAAGTAAGGGGTGATGTGAGTATTGAGATTCGATAATTAGTGATTAATCGGATTTGGTTAAGGATTAGTCACGGTAGACGTGATTATCGAATTTCGGACTTGAGGATTTTGGTCAAATCTGGTTGGTGATTTTTCAGATTTTACAAAGAAGCTGTTCAGCTTTGAGTCGCTAGTTCCTATCTGGTGAAATCTACGTTGAATTTGGAGTTGTTTTGTTTGTTTTCCATCGGGATCTAATTCCAGTAAGTATTCAGATGTGAGGTTCTATCGCTGGAAGAAGATAAGCTTGTAGAAGAATCAGATTTGAGGTATACTGGTGGTTCAGATATGAGTGAACAGATTAGAGTATTCAGATTTGACGTGGGTTTTCGCATTATCAGAGGTGACGTTAGCGAGAGAAATCTGTTAGCGGGTGTGCGGATTTGCTAGGGTCAGCGAGGAGAGTACACGTGTAGGCAACGTTGCTGGGTTGACTGGTGTTGTTAGCATTATTCAGATCCGAGTGAGCGCGAGCAGATACGAACGTTGGGATCTGCTTCAGATGTGAGGCAGTGCTTCTTCGTTTTGTTTAGTTACACTCGTGTTTATCGTTAGCGTTGAGAACTCATATTTGAGTTAACGTTGGAAACAGATTCGAGGACTTGTGCCTTAGCGCTGAGATCTGTATATGTCGGTATTGACTTCCACAATAGACTTTGAATCGAGGATTTAAATACAAGTGTTACCCAACACTTAGCGTATTTTCGACACCGACATTTCTTATTGTCTTCCCCAATGAAACCCTCGATAGTTACTGTTCACCGAGCACTATTTCTCCAATTTTCCGTCAATTTCCGCCGTTGGTTGGAGCAAGGTGGGTGGCGCTGAACTCGTCTCTCTTAGCTCTTTCAATTGCTACTAGTTAGGAGACCTGAGTCGACGTGTAGAAGGAGCGCGAAGTATTTACAGTGTTCGGAGATTTTCGTGAAGTTTGACCCGAGAGTTCTTCAGTTCTTCTGAACTTCTGGTAAGTGATTTCGACTAGTGTCTAGCTTAGTTCTAGTTGTTAGAGACTGCGTTGAGAGGTAGAACAAGATTTGAGTTCTGACCGTAGGTAGTAAGTTATAGATGTTCGGATTTGAGCTGAATTATGAGGTGCCTTGACAGATTTGAGCTCCCAGGCAGTTCCTGTTGTGTTTCCGAGACCAGTGAGGAAGCAGACTTGAGCAGGCGAAGGTTGTTGTGCCCTGGAGAGATCTGTTTAGGTAGAATCTGAGATTTGAGGTACGAATTGAGCTTCTGTTAACAGCTTTGGGCATAAGCGTGCTAGTATTTGAGGCATGATTTGTGTTCCGTTAATTCTGTGTTTTACGTGAACAGATTTGTCTCACTGTATGATTATCCTGTTCTGTTTTTACGTGAATTATGCATGCTCAAATCAGATTTGAATTTCTTGGCATTCATGCATACATCTTGAGCCTGAGATTTGATTGATTACCGATTGAGAGCCACATTGTGACCGTCAGACAGATATGTCGCGCCTGAAAGGCACAATGCTACATCGGAGTGGTGACCGACTGATTTGTCGTGTCTGAATACCACCGAGCTGTGATGGTTAATTTGAGTCGCCAGACCTGAATATCACGGAACGATTATTTCCACCGGCTGATTGGCTGTGCTTGGTATAGAGGCTCGCCTGGATATTGCCAGCTGACTCGTTGGCCTTGATGACCGATTCTTTGTCAGCCCTCATGCATTTCATGTTTCTAGATACTGCATGTTTATGATTGGCTGTTGTCTTAGTGCTCTACGTACTGAGGTTTGACCTCGTATTCTTTTTTTGGTTTTGTGTTGCTTGGGTTCGTGTTGCCCATTACATGTTCATCAGTAACCAGGCTGGACAGGGTGGCGTGCCAGCTGGTCGATCCCCATTTGGATAGAGTCCCAGTGTATTATTTATGTATTGAACCAGGGGATGCCCTGTGTTTTTAGATCTGTTTTCGAGTTGCATGGTTGTGGATTTTGTTTTAAATCCTATTTTTTGTATGGATATTTTGATGATGATTTTATGTTCAGGACCAAACATTTGAAAAATTTTTAAGCCCTAAATTGGGATAAGCTCATTTCTTTTCTATCACACTCGAGTCTAGGCACAGAGTTTAGATTTGATTTTGATTGACTCTGTGGCTTATGTGATTATTTTTACATGCCTCTATGACTATCTTTTGTTATTCCTTACCCCGAGTGTCTTTTAGAGATGCCGCAGAGAGAGATAGAGGTAGGAATGCTAGACGTACCGTTGAGGAGTCTAGAGCCTCGGATAGTGATGAGGATGTTCAGCAGAATATACCTTGGCGTCGTAGAGAGAGACAGGCAGAGGTGGAGGATGTGACGAGACAGATAGGTGTGATGGAGTTAATCTTGGCTCGGTTTCAGAGGAGTAATCCCCCTATGTTTACTGAAACCGAGGGTGGTCTTTCGGCTGAAGGCTCGTTGGAGCACATGGAGGACTTGTTCGATACTTTGGAGTACACCGCAGAGCGGAGATTGAAGTTGGCCGTTTTGCAGTTGAGGGAGCATGCTCAACGTTGGTGGAAGGGTACTTCCATAGTGATGAGAGAGACTGGAGTTCTGGTTTCTTGGGAGAGTTTCTGTGCCGCGTTTTGATAGGAGTATACCCCAGAGTCGTACTTCAATAACCGAGAGAGGGAGTTCGACAACCTGAAGCAAGGGAATTTGAAGGTTGCTGAGTATGCCAGACAGTTTTCTTCACTTCTGGCGTATGTCCCTCACGTTGCTAGCAAAGAGAGAACGAAGCGGAACAAGTTTATTAAGGGATTGAGGCCAGAGTTGTTTCAGTTGGTGTTAGCTGGAGCCCCATCGACGTATGCTGAGGTTGTGAATCGAGCAGTTGATATTGAGGAGAGTTTGATGGATGCACCGATGCAGGTTCCGATGACAGTTGGATGAGGTTACTATCATGTTCCTGAAGGGACGCATGCTTCTCAATCTCCTCAAACTTCACAGCAATCAAACCGTCAGAGTTTCAGGCCTCGTGGGAAGCAGTTTAAGAGAAAGTCGAATTCTAGTTCCTCTGGTTCTGTGAGCTCTGGTGGCAGTGGCTCAAGAGGAGTGTCTTGTGGACAATGCGGTGGTAAGCACATGACTTCGTAGTGCCGTGGAGTTTAGGGGACTTGCCACAACTGTGGCAGCCTGGACACTTTCGGAGAGTGTGTCCTTTGTTGAGGGGACAGTCTTCGACCCCTTCGCATCGAGGTTTGGCTGGTGGTTCTTCGCAGAGGCCGCAACCTCCTGCCCCGACCCAACGATCTGGATTTCAACCCCGTGAATCGTCTAGGTTTGGAGGACCTTCGAGACCTCAGTTTCCGGGACAGCAGCAGGCCCAGGTGAATACCTTGTCGAGGAGCAGGCTGAAGAGATACCTAGTGGAGTTATCGCAGGTACAAGTTCTCTTCGATAGCAAGGCCGATGACTTAGTTGACCCAGAAGGATAGGAAGTTGTTTGGACAGATGAATGCGAGTCGAGTTTCCAGACACTTAAAGAGAAGTTGACTACTGCCACTGTGTTGGCTTTACCATCTGGATCTGGAGATTTTGTTGTTTGCTCCGATGCATCTCTGATTGGTTTGGGTTGTGTTCTGATGCAGAACAGATATGTGATTGCGTATGCGTCTCGACAGTTGAAGCCCCATGAGACGAGATACCCCGTTCATGATTTGGAATTGGCAGCGATTGTTTTTGCCTTGAAGATCTGGCGTCACTATTTGTATGGTGAGGAGTTTTTGGTGTACACCGACCAAGTTTGAAGTATATCTTCACTCAGTCAGATCTGAATATGAGACAGCGTCGTTGGATGGAATTACTAAAGGATTTTGACTGTGAGATCCAGTATCAGCCTAGGCGGATGAACTTAGTAGCCGATGCCTTGAGTAGGAATGCCCAGCCTGCGATGCTAACATCTTTGAGTATCTCGAGAGTCCATGTCAGGCCTCGTGCTCTAAACAGACAACACATGCGGAAGCTATCAAAAAGTGGGTAAAATTTTCGCTTTTAGGCCCGACGGTTTTAAACATATAATTTAAAATACAACGATACTTAAAATAAGTTTCCCAATTCATAAATCAACCAACAATAAAGCATACATAATTCACAACATGTATCAAACTCCCCTACGGGTACAACGATAAAGCACAGGGCATCCCCCTGGCTAACTGATACATATATATAAGTATGCTATATGCAACTGGGACACGCTAGCCACCTCCTGGGGCACCACCAGCTGGGTTAAAACCACGACCAGCTGTAGAACCTAGGTTTCCTGAAATCAACATAACAAAGAAACAAACCAAGCACTAGAGGGACATGGGGTTAAACCCCAGTACGGAGAGCAACAGATAAAGCTAAAAGAATGCATAAGATAAAATGCAGATGCTATGCATGAGACGCCGGATAACAACGGAAAGCTCGACCCTCGAGGGAGCTAAGGAACTCAAACATAGCTCCAAGAATCATCAACAACATACAGTGGCCACGGGGTGTGTGCACAGTGTGGTAGTGAGCCACTCGCCATGACACTACACCCAATTACCAGATGCATCAAACAACTAGACCTGCTGTTGCCTCGCCCATGAACTGTGGTAGTTAACCACTCGTCGCATGGTGGATAACGATCCCAGCAGGGAGATGAGAGTGCGGTATTGCCGCTCGCCCTCACATCCTGGTAAGAAATCAACAACAACAATACAAGATACAAGGCTGCAAAATACGATACACATGGGACCTGAAATATGCGTGAACGAATGCGTGTATGCAATTCACAAGAAACAGCTAGCATAAACACCAATGCTCAGCAAGCAATACACAGATAAGTTCACCGAAACATCCCAGCAGCCACGCATAATATCTCACGCCAATCCCAAGCTAAATCAAGCTCAAATCCGTACCTTATACTCCTGAGCTATAATTAGCACACGCTGGTTACCACAAGGAAATCCCAAAGACT
>KV009068.1:3588-14443 GCA_001598015.1 Dorcoceras hygrometricum
TTCGTAAAATTCAGCAGCAACGAAACAACAACAATCGCACAAAACATCTCAAAACGACACCGTTCCAACTTATCAAAACGACGCCGTAGCAACCATCAGCAGACAACAGCTCTCGCCTCAAAACAGCTATCTGCTGATCGCGAGAAAACTAAACCAAACGACGTCACTTCAACGCTCTCGCAGCAATCTTCTCTTTTCCCTTCGCAAAATTCAGCAGCAACTACCAACAACAACAATCGCACAAAACATCTCAAAACGACACCGTTCCAACTTATCAAAACGACGCCGTAGCAACCATCAGCAGACAACAGCTCTCGCCTCAAAACAGCTATCTACTGATCGCGAGAAAACTAAACCAAACGACGTCACTTCAACGCTCTCGCACAAGCGCGCCTGCTGATCAGCAGCAACCAACCTAACGCAAATACTACCAGCAGCAAGTATTACGTCACGCCTACGCCATCATATCTAACGATAGCACTCGCAACTGATTCCACAAGCCATCTGCTGAATCAATAGTCAACACTCCAAAGTGTTGACTAACACGCATCACTTCCTCGCTCAATCTCACGCTACGCGCAATATCTGCCAGCAGCAACTTCAAATTCGAAACCTAAAATCAGCAGCTCTCATTGCGTCACGATGACGTCACCTCTGCTGATCCAAAAATCCACCAGCAGGAGCTACAGTAACTTTGACCAGCGTTGACTTCACTCAAAAATCGATAATTCTCATTTCTTAAACTAACGATACAGCTTTCGAAATCAGCAGAAACTTCAATCCTTTCGCAAATTCCTCCAAACACACGTGATTAATCCCAAATCAAATCAATTAATCACTAATCTAACTTCTCAATCCTCACAAGACAAGTCGACCCGAGACTCCAAAAATGGTATCAAACGAAAGGTCTTGGAGTGACAATCTCAGCGCCACCAACCTTGATCCAAACGACGGCATAAACCAATGGAAATCGGGAATAATAAGGTACGATGAACAGTAAGGGTTTGAAGAATAGATATAAGTCGAGAGCTCTCTATGAAAGAAGATAGGAAATATCGGGTCTCAAAATCTAAGTGTTGATCGACAATTATATTAATTCCCACAGTCAACGAGCTAAAGTGAAAGTCAACTCAGCTCAGACCTTAGCACTACACCAGATCTGACTCCTCTACATTATACCAGCTCGCGACCACCAAACAACGTCGCACCGGAGTCTAGCTCTCATCAAATCTGATGCTCGCTAAATGACGTGTTAAATAAGTTTTGGTGATAATAGTGTGACAAATATCTGGACAGAGTACTAGATGTGTTTTAGGTAATTGGGTTTACCTAGTAGCACATGCGATGTCACTATTTGATCTCCAAGATGTATGCATCACTATCGAATCTCTAGAGACTCTCAATTTACCAATGGTCGTTGATTCGATCGGGATATTTGAGTTGAAGGGACCATACTGTACACTAGCCATGACCAACTGGTTCTTGCAGGCACTATCAGTGATACCTTGGGTATCATGTTGAGATGTTTCTAGACGCTTTACCTTGATCACCGATGGGTAAGTCCAAAAATTTTTGCTAGACGCTTTACCTTCCGACCGTCTCCACGTGGAGATTCCGTCCACATAACTTTTGCTGGTTTTCTAGAGCAAACCAGTTAAGGAATTGAGATTCCGGTGGTGGACCGGATTGGACGACCGGTGCTGTTCAACTGTTGAAGTGCTATCTCCCTTATAGTCGAAGCCAGGCACCTAGTTGCCCGCGGTAACTTCCTTATACATCATATGTATGTTTAGATTATTTTAATGTATTGACCGTTCCCTGACATTCAAAATTTTAAACTTCCACTGCACCCCAAGAGTGGGATCCAGATCCGCCGCTGCGCCAACAGTGGTATCAGAGCATCAGGCTTGGATATGTCAATACGCTATTTCTGCCACATTGCATCAAATTCTCGATTTTTCAAAAAAATAAAAAATTTTTGCCACGCGCACATCACGCCTCGCGCGCGCGCATCTGATGCATGCATATTGCGTGGCAGGGGCGCGCAGAGCGGGAACATTTTGGCAGGTGTTGCATGCCTGTCGTGCACGTCTCTCCAGGCGCTGTGCGTGCTTTCCACCACCCGTGCGTGCACTTTGCGCACAGAACTGTGTGCACCCGCCGCCCTAAAATTGTTTTAAACCCAAAATTATTTGATGCAATTAAATACAAAATATGATTTTATATTTAAAATATGATTTTGTTGGATAAAAGAAAATTTGATTTGCTTATTTTATTTATGTCAGTTAATTGGATTAATTGAATAAATAATGTTGTTTGGGATGATCAGGAGCAATGCCCAATGTGTTAGATGTATGCTATGTTTTATATTGCTTGGTTTTAATATTGTTGAAATCATTTAAAGTGGACATGGTTTATGGCCCGTTCCCACCCCTTTATGTGTACCCCTATTTGTCATGGATATTTAAATATAAATATTAGACATAGTAGGAGATAATTTTGAAGATGATGGAGAAGATTATCAAAGATGTTGAAGACCGAAGACATATA
Source organism: Dorcoceras hygrometricum (assembly GCA_001598015.1). Taxonomy (NCBI): domain Eukaryota; kingdom Viridiplantae; phylum Streptophyta; class Magnoliopsida; order Lamiales; family Gesneriaceae; genus Dorcoceras; species Dorcoceras hygrometricum. The sequence goes on from KV009068.1 coordinate 6,139, forward strand.
AAGCTGGACGCTTATGTAATAGGATTGCATTTGCATATTGCATATCACCTAGGATTGGACCTAGATCCGAGCTTGTCAACCATGGATCACATAGCTCTCAGTTATCGATCACCACTGTTATATATGTGATATATATATCTGTTGAATCCACGAATTTTAAATTTGATTTGAAGTTATTGAGACCAAATTTCAAAATTAAAATCCCTCATTTTAATTTTGATCTAAATTTATATCAAGTTTAAAAGTTTCATGATTAAATTGAAGGAACTTAGTTTATTGATAATTATGAGGACATGTGAAAAACGTAATCTAAGAGAGTCCTTCATAGACCGGCTTAAAAATGGCTTGTATCGATTGGGCTCACTAAGGGGCGTTGTTTTGTCTTAGGAAGTTGGATTTTAAGTGGGCATTAGCCCCTCCAATAACCTGGAAGCAGTTTTAGAGAATGTTAGTTCATGACTTCTAAATTGATCATAAAACAAAAGTTTATTCGATAAGATCATGAGGCTAAGGGAATTTAAATATTGTTTAAAAATTCCTATCTTCCAGCAACAATAGGTGTACGTCGATGCTACCCGCATACATAACCCGACTCATATTACTGGAGGGTTCTGTGTGCCGGAAAGCTATGCTCGTCCTTGACACTTGCTGTGAGTTCTATGGAACTCCCATGACATTAGCTCATATTATTGGGGACTTCATGGCGATCGTTGATTAAAACTCAACATTGATGGGTCGTTTTGACACGTGATAGTAATCGGCGTCATATTATTTGGCCATTACTGGACGCGAGGTAAATACATGGAGGTTGCAACCATTGCAATTGGGCTCTACCTTTTGAGGATCATGGTTGGCTGATATTATTTGGGACCGTGATTTATTGATTGCACTCTGTGTACCCACTAAGGAAACTTGCTTTTCCGATTTCAATAGAGGGTGGTGAAATCATTAAAATAGTGAGAGGGTAATTCATAAAACTAAATGACCTTGTTTCATATCTTAGCGTTTTTCATGAATAGTCTGTAATGCATATCTGTTTTTTCATTTCAGTATAAACTGCTATATATCATTTCTTCGATTAAAAATCAACTTGCTTCTATACTGGATAGCAACAAGTTCACTGGCACAAACTAACAAGATTGGCTTCGAAATTTCAAGATTGTCTTGGCTTCGGAGAAGCTTCTCTACACGTGAGAGAAGAGCCCTCCGAGGGAGGCCTCTACCAATGCCAGTCCTGAGGAGCTTAAAAAATTGGAAAATTGGTGGGACGATAAGCTTAAAGCTCGGTGCTATATTATAGCTTCCATGTAAAACGAATTGCAGCGGTGATTCGAGGAGACGGGGTATGCTGCTGCCATACACATTCACCTCACAGAGCTGTATGGGGAGAACTCTCGGACGGAGAGGTTCACCACTGTCAAAGAGCTTATGACGAGCCGCATGCGTGAGGGCTTTGGTCCGCGAGCATGGGGTCCGTATGATTGGGCTCATTGAAAAGCTAATGGGCCTCGAAATCTCGCTTACACATGTACTGTTTGTGGATTCACTTCTCCTCTCCCTCCCTGCTGCATTCGACCACCCGTTTGTGGTCAAATTCAATATGAACAAGCTGGATGCCACCCTTGAATAGATGGTAAACATGCTTGTCGTGTTTGAGGGGACCATAAAAAAGGACAAGCCCGTCCTCCATTTGGGCTCTTCTTCATGTGAGGATTTAGAAATTCGAATAATGATTAATCAGTTTTTCTTAGGATAAGTCACGAGATTTTAGGGCTTTCGAATTTTAGATTTTGAGGAATTGTAGTGAAGTTTGGTTTGTGAAGTTCAGACTTCTGGAATTGGAGTTCAGCAGTTGCATTTTGCTAGCGGTAAATGATCCCAGTAGTGTTTCAGCAGTAAGGTTTATCGCTGGGAGAAGTAAAGCCAGCAGCGCTTTTATGCGAAGGCTTGCGGGCAATTCAGCTGTTGGTATTTTAGCAGTGGCGTAATCAGATGTCAATGCTAGTCAACTCAGCAGTGAGTGTGTAGCGGGAAGCAGCAGTTAGCGCTAACGCGTGTGCGAGCAGCTGTCAAGTGTTGGTCAACAGCTGAGTTGACTGCTGATGTTCTAGCGCTAATCAGCCGTTGCTTTTGCGAGGGATCTGATTCAGTCGAGTGATCAGCTTTTGGTTTGAGTGACCAGCTGCTGGTATTGAGGCGACGTCGTTTTACCTTTGTTATTGGGAACCTTGATACATCGTCGTTTGAGTTATTTAGCGTTTCAGATGTTGGCTGTTTTGAGAGGGATCTGTCATCAGCTGTTGAAGCGCTACGGCGTCGTTTTTTTATTAGTCGGTGCGACATCATTTTGATGTCCCGTTGTGTAGTGCAACATCTGATTGTATCAACTGATTCGGTTGAAGGGAAACGCTTCAATCGTAAGACTCCTACTGTTGCGCCTGATTTTTTGAACAGCAGCTGTTGTAGTGGAGATATATAGATATGTGTTGAGTGACACTTAGAATTATTTAGAGTCCCGACATTTCTATGTCCATCTTCAAACCCTCGATAGCTACTGTTCACCCGAAAATTTCTCCTGATTTTTTGAACAGCAGCTGTTGTAGTGGAGATATATAGATATGTGTTGAGTGACACTTAGAATTATTTAGAGCCCGACATTTCTTATGTCCATCTTCAAACCCTCGATAGCTACTGTTCACCCGAAAATTTCTTCCATAGATTTCTGTCTATTTTTCAGCAGTTGTTTTGAACGAGATTGGTGGCGCTGGATTCTCCTTGAGTTGCTCTTTCGATTGCTACCCATTTGATGCTGTAGTTCGCCCTTGGAGAGGATCGCGAAGTATCAGTGTTGTTCGATTATCTTCGCCAAGTGAAACCCGAGACTTCTTCAGCTCTCTTTAGCTTTTGGGTAAGAATTTCCTGCTGTTTTAAGCTTAGTATTAGCTTCTAGTACTTTGTTTAGAGGTAGAACCAGAGTTAGGTTCTTGGCCGTAGGAAATTTTGTGTAGAGGATCAGATTTGAGCTAAAATATTAGATGCCTTGTACAGATTTCAGCTTCCAGCTGTGTTGGGCATGACCAGCAATGTGCAGATTTGTGCAGGTTGAGTTGTGCCGTGCCTTGAGAAATCTGTTGAGGTAGATTTAAGCTATTAGAGGTACGAATGGAGCAGCTATAACAACTTTGAGCGTGGACATGGCTATATTTCATGTTATGAAATCTGTTTGACTAATGTTGTATGTTTATGTGAAGCGGACTTGATGATTGATTGATTGTATGTTCTGTTTTGCGTAAATTGTGCATGTAGAAATCAGATATGAATTTCTTGACATTTATGCGTACATCTTGAGCCAGATTGATTGATTGATGTCCTGATTGAGAGCCACATTGTGACAGTCCGATAGATGTGTCGTGCCCGAAAAGTCAAACGCTATCATCGGAGTGGTGACTGCCGGATTCGAGTTCTACCACCGAGCTGTGATGGGCTGATGGGCCCCGAAGATCACGGACCGATGATTTCCCCGGTTGATACACTGTGTGGGTATAGAGGCTCGACTTGAGTTGATTTGCCAATTGATACACTGGTCTTCATTACCGATTCCTTGACAGCCTCATGCATTTCATAATCTGATTTATAGCATGTTGCATGATTTGCTGGTTATAGATGGCTCTTCGTACTGAGGCTTGACCTCGTATTTCTTTTCCTACTTTTGTGTCTTTTGGGTTTGTGTTACCCATTTTCAGGATCTACAGGTAACCAAGCTGGACCGAGTGGAGCTCCAGCTGGTCGATCCCCATTCTCTTGAGTCCCAGTTATATATTGTATTATGTATTGAACCAGGGAATGTCCTGTGTTTTTATGTATTGGGGATCTGTATCAGATTTGATATTTGATATTACCTATTTTGCGTATGAGTTTGATTTACTTGTACTTTGATTATGAATATTTTGAATGATGATTTGAGTTTAGGCCCATAGTATTTCGAAAAATTTTTAAGCCCTGGTTTACGCTTTCGTGATTGTGTGCTTAATTGTACGTTAATCTTTGTTGATTAGTACGGGACCTGACACTTCATCTGCGATGAAGGGGCCCAAACGCAAGGGTAAGAAGCGTTCTGCCCCTGCGAAGAAGGAGAAGCCCATCAAGAGGCCCAAGGCAAGGGTTCCGAAGCCAAACAAGTCTGAGGATGTTTGCCACCGTTGCCACAAGCCTGGGCATTGGAGGAGGAACTGTCAGGATTACCTCGAGCAGTTGCGTACAAAAGGTATATTCTACATTGAAATAAATATGTGTTTTAACTCGACTTCTTGGGTACTTGATACCGGATGTGGATCTCATATCTGCAATGACTTACAAGTGATGACAAGAAGTCGGCATATTAGGGAGGGTGAGACCCACTTGAGGCTGGAAAACAGAGCAAGGGTTGCGGCCATAGCGATACGAGATGTATATTTATTTATTCATTCAAATTTTATGTTGTTATTGAATGATGTTTTACCTGAATTAATAAAAATATTATTTCCGTTAAAAATGCTTGATAGTGATGGATATTCTTGTCATTTTGCTAATTTGATTTGCAATGTTTATAAGAATGAATATTTAATTAGAATTGGGGAACGGGAAAACGATCTTTAAACATAAAATTGAGAGAAGTTCCAACTCACGATGCGGAAACACACACAACAATCAAAAGGAAATACGATAGTCTAAAACTGGCACAACTTTGTCATTCTAGGCTAGGTCATATTTCCTTAAAGAGGATGAACAAGTTGGTTAGGAACGCCATGTTTAATATGTATGATATTTTCTCCTTACCAACTTGTGGGTCATGTCTCAAGGGAAAAATGATGAAATTTCCCTTCAAGGTCAACCTGACGTGCTCAAGACCTATTGGATTTGATACATACTGATGTATGTGGCTCGTTGAGCATTGGTACTAAGTCCGATCACACCTACTTCATCACCTTTATCGATGATTACTCTAGGTATAGGTACTTGTACTTAATGAAGCACAGGTTTGAATCCTTTGAAAGGTTCAAAGAGTTTGTTAAGATAAAATTATAAGCTTTGATAACAGAAACATGATAAAGAACTGAATATAAGGCTATCGGATCTGGATTATAAGTAATCGGGTTAAGGACTAACCGATTAGGCGTATCGTACAGATCAGATCAGAGTATTTCAAATCAAAGAATATTCGATCAGTTCAGAGGGTTACAGAGCAGATCAGATCAGAGCTTATCAGATCAGTTCAGAGACTTATTTAGCAGATCAGATCAGAGCGTATCAGTTCAGTTCAGAAGGTTATATTGTTGGCATATGGTGGCGGATCCGGATCCCACTTTCCCAGGGGCGCAGCGGAAAACAAAAATTGGCCCGGAAAGTGTTCAATACATCAAAATAAATCTACAAACATACATAGGGTGTTCATAGATTGCTATCTTGCTGGCGTCTAGGCGCCTGGCTCCAACCAGATTTACAAGAAAACTGGCTCTTAACGGTAGGCGGCGGTAGATCCTCCAATCAGGTCCATGACCAGATTCAATCTTCCTCCATCAATCTGTACTACAAGACTTGATGGATTCAGCACGGATGGAAACTCCTCGTCGCGGTGGCCGGAGCAAGTCCGGCAAGAGGCCGAGGCGCGTGGAGGAGGCCGACGGCGGCGCGTGTGATCGGTCGAGTAGGAGGGGCGGCCGTGTGTGTGTATATGGAGGCTAGGGTTTGTGTAATGCAATTATGATCAAAGCCCTAATCCATCTTAATTAAATAAAGATGGTAGATGGGCTTGAACGGGCCCAATGGATTTGTGTCAAACCCAGGTCCATATGAACATTAGGCTCGTTTAATTCACCACGGTTTCATCATAACTCCGATCGACGATCAGATCGAACCGATCGACTCAGTTTCCAAAACTGAAAGTTATGATGCGAAAAACAATTTTTCAGATTCCTAGTCCAAAAATGACAGTTTTGCCCCTCAACAGTGAGAAATCGCAATTTGACCCCTGTTGACTTTTAGGAAGTCGCACTCCCTAAAATCCTCCTCAAGTGCTCAACACATTGAGCTCAGTTTCTGTAACGACCGGACTTTTCTCAAAAGAACTTTAGAAGTTTGGGGTTCGAATTGAAAGACCCAAAAATTTCAATCTTAATAAACATAAAAGTCGTTACAAAATTCTGGACTAAATCGCGAATAAACACAATTCATTACCGCTGAAATGCGGAACAATTAAAATAATGACTTAAGCGGAAGTAAAATCAGCTGATAAACACTTTTCATAGCAAACGGAGGAAATCAGCAGGAAGGGTATATAAAACATGGAACTAAATCCTCTGCTGATCTTAACAACACACGCGGGAAAACACACGCGGAACTGATACACCATCTGATAGAAGTACGAATGATCTTGCATATATCTTTACCCCAAAAGTTCATACAGATTTCTACAAAATAAGGAACTAGAAATTTGTTAACATACAAAGCCATAGCTAAAGTTCTGTACATCTAAACAAAAGCTGAAAAGAACAATGGAAGATGTTCACGATAAACACATCCTCCCTTTCTGATCATCTCCCTCCAGCTCCTACTGCTGATTACCTGCACTCAATGAAAACTAGTGAGCCGAAGGCTCAGCAGGTAAATCTGGAATAGCAAAATCATGCAATAGAAACTGAAACTGGAAGCTGAATACATACTGAAATCTGAATACTCTTTAGAATAGAACAAGCGCAATATATATAACTGAGGATTCTGATAGAAACTGAAAGCATAAAACATAATCAAATTATGAAAACATTTTTTTTAAACATATTCTGGAGCTGCGATTAAAATCACATTTGCGCTCTTCTGAAATTATGACAACACTTTAAACATTTTGGTCCAATTCGCTTGATCAAACTCCAGATATCAGTTTCTAGCACTATGTCTCATGGTGAAGGGATATACAGATCCGTCGACCTATACACCTGATCCTTCTTCTGTTGAAAGGGCACACGGTTCGTCAGCCGCGCACTCACCCTTCTTCTGGGGACCCTCTTTGCTGTCATAACTTAAAATATTTTCTAAAACATCGTTCTGCTCTTTCTTTTCTTTCTAAAAATTTGTTTTCTTTCTCTCTATACGTTTACTGGTTTTCTCTTGTCTAATGATGTTCCGGAACTGTAAATGATTTCTCTGTAAAGCTTGCGAAGATGAAAACTGAATAAATTAGCTAGTTGAATCTGTCAGATAAGTCGAAATATTCATTTGAATTGAAGTGTAACTGAGTAATAAATCAAATTCTGAAATTCGTTATCTGTTGAAGAAAACGAAGAATGAACAGTAACCAGCTGAAAAATGAACAGTACCAGTCGCAAGACTAATACCAGCTGGATGAACAGTACCAGTCGCAACGCATAGGAATCAGTCGCAAGACAAGAATCCAGTCGCGAGGTCTTTTAAATAAATTTAAAGTGAAATGATGTCGTACCGTGTCAACCAGTCGCAGGAATAATAAATATTGCAACTGCTGAAATTTAACAATAAAACGCATCTGATGATTTTATAAAAACAAAGTATCTGCTGAACATACGAAATCAAAGCATCTGCTGAATATGCATCTGCTGAATTTACAAAAGCAATGCATCTGCTGAATATCAATAGCTGATGAACAAACTATCAATTGACGAACAACCTATCAGCTGTTGAACAATAGAATATGCAACAGCTGATCATGAAATAGTACGACTGCTGATCGCAACTACTGAACTCAAACAATGCGATAGCTGAAATCTATACTTAGAATATTTTCGACAAAACAATATCAACAGTGGTATAAGAACCAGCTTTCAGACTTAACCAGGTGAATGACGATGGTTTTTCTTTGTCTGAATAATTCAAAATATCTTAAAGAAATTTCTGGAAATGATCGAATAAGCTACTTGTAAGCTACTTCGATGGAATTTCTGAAGAAAACTTAAGAATCTACTGGATGAACATCACCAAACCATTTTCTAAAACATTTCTTTGGACCAAAATATAGTAAAACGCAACCTTCATAAAAACATAGCATAAACTTTCTGGTTTTTGAAGAACAGCCGAAGCCATCTTCCTTTCTTTAAAATCTCATATAATCATGCAAACAGAATTGAATATATGCTTTCACTGAGTGAGCAAGAAACAGAGTTTACTTGCCTGAATTCTTGAACACAAATCACGGTAGAAATCCAGCAACTCCTAACGCACCGCCTGTTTCCTTTAAAACTCTTTGAAAGTATTTGGTTCGGCTTCTTGAGAGAGAGCACCGCTTAATATTATTTGATTT
>KV009068.1:48214-77596 GCA_001598015.1 Dorcoceras hygrometricum
ATTAATCCAACAATTAATCTTTAACACATTTTCAGGTCTAACATTTCTCCCCCACTAAAAAGGATTTCATCCTCGAAATCACACAACAATTCTGAAAATACAACTCAACAACAGGAAGACAAAACAGAAAAATCGCCCAACACATGGCCAAGAGTTCAAGATAACTGAGCAAGAAAATAACAACAACTAGGAAATAATTACAACCAAAGCTACAACTACCGGGAATTTAACACGACACCTACTCAAACAGATGCGGCCACTCGCGCTGCATCTTTTCTTCCAACTCCCAAGTAGCTACTTCCCTACCATGCTTGCTCCATTGCACCATCACCAACGGAATGGTTTTGTTCCTCAATTGTTTCTCTTTTCTATCAAGGACCTGCAAGGGATATTCCAGATAGCTCAACGTCTGATCTAGCTCAACCTCGTCAGTTCTAAGAACATGAGACGGATCTAGCTCGTACTTCCTCAACATGGAAACATGAAAGACATCATGTAGAGAAGATAATTCCAGAGGCAACAACAGCCGATACGCTAACGGGCCAATCCTCTCAATAATCTCATACGGTTCGATGTAACGAGGGGCTAACTTTCCCTTGTGTCCAAAGCGCATAACACTGCGAAACGGAGAAACTTTGAGAAATACCTGATCACCAACCTGAAACTCTAGAGGTCGATGCCTCTTATTTGCATAACTGGCTTGGCGATCCTGGGCAGCTTTCATCCATTGTCGAATTAGATCAACGTGATCCTTCATTTGCTGCACAAAATCTGGGGCAGATAGCTGCTTCTCCCCCACTTCTTCCCACATACTGGCTATCTGCACTTCCTGCCATACAAAGCCTCAAACGGCGCCATGCCAATCGTCACCTGATAGCTGTTATTATAAGAAAATTCCACCAAAGACAACGTGTGTTGCCAGCTACCTCCAAAATCCATAACAACAGCTTGTAACATATCCTCCAACATCTGGATAGTTCGCTCAGATTGGCAATCTGTCTGGGGGTGATACGCGGTACTCATAGCCAATCTGGTACCTAGAGCTGCTTGAAAACTCTTCCAAAACCAGGAAGTAAACCTTGGATCTCGGTCTGAAACGATCGAAACAGGCACACCGTGCAATCTAACCACAAAGTCCACGTATAATTTCGCCATTTTCTTCAAAGAAAAGGTCATACCGTAGGGAATAAAATGTGCAGACTTTGACAATTGGTCGATAACCACCCAAATAGCATCGCATCCTCTGCTGGTACAAGGCAGATGCGTCACGAAATCCATCGCTATGTGCTCCCAATTCCATTGGGGCACTTCCAAACTCTGCAATAGACCACCAGGTCTTATCCTTTCGGCCTTAACCATCTGACAGTTCAAACAACGAGCAACGAATCCAGCAACGTCGCTCTTCAGGCCAGCCCACCAGAAGTGCGGCTTCAAAGCATGGTACATCTTCCGTGCACCAGGATGAACACTATGTCTACTGTAGTGCGCTTCCCGAAGGATCTCCTCCTTCAAATAAATGAGGTTAGGCACAACCAGCCTACCACGAAACCTCAAGAAACCATCAGAAGAAACAGAATAATCCTCAAGTTCTCCAGCCCTGACCTTCAAATTCAACTCGTGGATGGAAGGATGAGTGCTTTGAGCTGCTAGTATACTCGAAACAATCTGTGGCTCCACATGGAAGGAAGAAACCACAACACAATCCTCAGCCGGGTACAATCTCCAACCAGTAGTGTTAAGATGCTCCTGATCCTTAGAGATATATAACGAAGCAAGCATCTCACTAGCCTTCCTTCTCAAATCATCGGCCACTACGTTTGATTTCACAGGCTGATACTTAATCTCGCAATCAAAGTCCTTTAGCAGCTCCATCCAATGACGCTGTCTCATATTCAATTCAGACTGCGAAAAAGATACTGCAAACTTTTGTGGTCTGAGTACACCACAAATTGCTCACCATACAGGTAGGGATGCCAGATCTTGAGCGCAAAGACCACGGTTGATAGCTCCAAATCATGGACTGGATAACGAGTGTCATGCGATTTCAGCTGCCGTGAGGCATACGCAATGACTCGACCATTCTGCATCAAAACACAGCCCAATCCATTGAGTGAAGCATCAGAACAAACAACGAAACCACTTGATCCGGACGACAGAGCCAACACAGGTGTAGTAGTCAGTTTCTCCTTGAGAAATTGAAACTCTTTCTCGCATTGCTCAGTCCACACAAACTGCTTGTCTTTCTGAGTCAATTGAGTCATCGGATTTGCTATGCTAGAAAATCCTTCAATGAAACGACGATAATAGCCAGCCAGACCCAAGAAATGACGAATCTCCGACACATTCCTGGGACGCTCCCAGTTCAAAACGGCATCACCGTTACTGGGATCCACAGAAATCCCCTCAATTGAAATAAGATGACCTAGAAACACGACGCGATCCAGCCAAAACTCGCCCTTGGAGAATTTAGCATACAGCTGCTGGTCTCTCAACGTCTGATGGACAATTCTCAGGTGCTCCTTATGCTCCAAAGGAGTCTTAGAATATACCAAGATGTCGTCAATGAACACTATCACGAACTGATCTATGAACTCTCTGAAGACCCGGTTCATCAGATCCATAAAGACTGCAGGAGCGTTGGTCAACCCAAACGGCATAACCAAGAACTCAAAGTGTCCGTACCTTGTACGAAAAGCAGTCTTTGCGACATCTTGATCTCTTACTCTCAGCTGATGGTACCCGGAACGCAAGTCAATCTTCGAATACACCGCAGAACCTTGTAGCTGATCACACATATCATCGATCCTGGGTAAAGGGTACTTGTTCTTAACAGTCGCTTTGTTCAACTGGCGGAAATCAATGCACATCCGCATTGAGCCATCCTTCTTCTTCACAAACAAAATGGGCGCTCCCCATGGCGACATGCTAGGTCGGATAAAACCTTTCTCCATCAAATCGTCCAACTGCACCTTGAGTTATCTCAACTCTGCAGGTGCCAAATGATACGATCACGAGAAATCGGAGCTGTGCCAGGCACCAGCTCAATCTTGAAGTCAATCTCTCGCCTCGGAGGAAAACGAGGAATCTCCTCCGGGAACACATCGGGAAAATGTCGCACCACGGGAATGTCACTGAGCTGCACACGAGAAGAAGAAGACGCATCCAAAGCATAGATCATGAAACCAGCATTCCCTAAGGACAATAAGCTGAACATCTCCATCGTTGAGACTAACGGGATCTTCGATCGAGAATGCTATCCGTAGAAGTCCCACTTCTCTCCAGAAAAGGCCTAAAACGACCAATCCCATGGAAACAATCCACGGAGGCCCTATAGTTGGTGTGTCCATCCCAACGATACAATCGAAATCCCACATCATCAGACGAATAAAATTCGCCACCAACACATGCTCCCAAAATCTCAAAACGCCATCTAACAAAACCTCCTGGGAAAACAGGCTCACACCGCCAGGGGTAGAAAAAGAAACAGCATCGTGCAAAGGGATGGTATGCAGTCCATGCTCAAAAACAAACGAATCAGAGATGAAAGAATGCGATGCACCGGTGTCAAACAACACACGCACAGATAAATCGAAAACAAGACATGTACCTGCGATTACCCTGCTCGGCGTCTCCTCTGCCTGCTCCCTAGTCATGACGTTGGCCTGAGCATGCTTAGGTCCATAATAGAACGGCTGAGACGACTGTCCGAATCACGACGGACCAGGCTGTTGGAACGGCCTGAACGGAGACCAATCCTGGGCGGCTGAAACTGAGGGGAATGACCCCTAGACTATCCTCCACGACCCGTGAGGCGGGGCTGCGGCTTGCTGCGATCCAGATGACGGACACACCCTAGCAAAATGCTCATACTGACCACAAAGATTACACACGCACAGATAAAATCGAAAACAGACATGTACCTGCGATTACCCTGCTCGGCGTCTCCTCTGCCTGCTCCCTAGTCATGACGTTGGCCTGAGCATGCTTAGGTCCATAATAGAACGGCTGAGACGACTGTCCGAATCACGACGGACCAGGCTGTTGGAACGGCCTGAACGGAGACCAATCCTGGGCGGCTGAAACTGAGGGGAATGACCCCTAGACTATCCTCCACGACCCTGAGGCGGGGCTGCGGCTTGCTGCGATCCAGATGACGGACACACCCTAGCAAAATGCTCATACTGACCACAAAGATTGCAGGAGCCCTGCACACCAACACACTATGTATAAGGATGCTTGCCACCACAATAACCACATAACTCAGCACAAGAACCACTGCTACTCGAGCTACCTGAACCATAAGAGCCCGAACCAGACTTCTTCTTGAACTGTTGACCGCGGGGTCGGAACCTCTGACGGCCAGACTGTTGTGCCACTTGTGGCTGCTGCTGCTGCTGGGGCTGATGGGCTCACTGAAAAGACTGCAAAGACTGCGCTCCCTGAACAACGGGACGGCCACCCTGCGCCACTTGCTTCCTACGAGCACGACGACTCCTCAAACCCTCCTCAGTATCGATAGCACTATCAACTGCTTCCGAATAGGTCTTGGGTTTGCTTGTCAGCACCATCTGATACAGTTCCTCATTCAAACCCTCTAAAAATCTAGTCCTCTTGGCCCTCTCCTGGCCAGAAACATGCGGAACGTAAGTCAACAAAGAAGAAAACATCCTAGCATACTCATGGACAGACATAGAGACCTGCTCCAGATGATCAAACTCCCGCTCACGGGCATTCACATACGACTCAGGAACATACTCCTGCCTAAAAGTCTCGCAAAAGCTGTCCCAAGTAATCCTAAAGCCGGTCTCCAACAAAGTACTCGAAGCACCTCGCCACCAGCGCTCTGTACCCTTTCTAAGCTGGAGGGTCACCACACTCAAACGAAGCTCGTCGTCACACTGGAAACGATCGAAAAGACCAGTGATATTCCAAAGCGACGAATCTGCATCCTCGCTCGACTCGTCGCCATTGAAAACCTGAGGATTCATCCTCTGAAACCTCGCTATCACAACGTCCATCCTCTCCACAGGGGTAGGCAAAACCTCAACCTCCTCCTCTTCATCACGGCTACTACGATTACGACTAGGAGCACTACGCCGATCCTCATTCTGTCCCTCCGACTCCTGGAATTGCCCCATACCTCTAGCTCTACGTGTAGGCGGCATCTACGAAGGCACTCAACAGGATAAGGCAATAGAGAACAGATACAGCATAGATATCACAAAAATATGCAGCACATAATCACATAGGTCAAGCACATGCAACACACGACGCTGTGCCTAGACTCAAGTGTGATCAAAGAAATCGAGCTTATCCCAGCTTAAGCTCTGATACCAAAAATGTCAGACCTCGTGCTCACAACAGAGTAGAATCACATAAACACAAGCGGAAGATACTAAAAAACGGGTAAAATTTTTATTTTGGCCTGACGGTTTAAAACAATATAATTTAAAATACGACAATACTCAAAATAGATATCCCAGTTTAACAAAACCAACCAAACAAAGGCTACAAGCCCACGACAAACAATATAACATCAACATGTATCAGTTACCTGGTAACAACCACAACCGAATATAACAGACTACAACAAAAGCACAGGGCATCCCCTGGCTAACTGTACTGATACATATAAATATGCTATATGCTACTGGGATACTCTAACCACCTCCTGGGGAACCTCTAGCTGGGTCAGCACCACGACCAGCTGGATAACCTAAACAACTAAACAGGCAAGGAAAACAAACCAAGCCCCTGAGGGACATGGGGTCAAACCCCAGTACGGAGAGCAACTATAAAACAGCAGTAAACAGCAAGAATAAAATGCAGATGCTATGCATGAGACCAGGGACAACAGTCGGAGGCTACAACCAAGGAAGGGAGCCAAAGAACTCAATGCACATCTGAATGGAATCTGCAACAAACAGTGGCCACAGGGTGTGTTCAAAGTGTGGTAATGAGCCACTCGCCTTGACACCACACCCGAATACCAGATGCATCAAACAGCTCGACCTGCCGTTGCCCAACCTATGAACTGTGGTAGTTAACCACTCGGCGCATAGGGGCTAACAAACCCAGCAGGGAGATGAGAGTGCAGTATCGCCGCTGGCCCTCGCATCCTGGTAAGAACAGAGCAAAAAAAACGAAACAATGGCTGCAAAAGCTGAAATGAGATGATAATACGTGTATACAACATGCTGTAATAACAAGCATATAACCATATGCAAAACAACAACCTCAACAGCACTCATACACAACATAACTCACGACCATCTCACAAAACAGCAATCTCACAAGGCAACTACACACAGCATTCACAACAAATCCAGCAACTACAATTTATCCAAGACATACACTCTCTGCATTTACAAGCTCAACCCGTACCTTCCAATTTCTGTGCAAAGATTCCCACAATACAGGCCCGAGAAATCTGATTCCAACACCTGCTAAACACACGCACAATAGATCTCAGGCAAGCTAACAGAAACTCACGCCCAACTATAGAGCTCACGGCTGGGAGCTAAGCTCAACCAGGAATCAATCATACCAATACATCTTAATCAGGAAGCTTAATTCAAGGCTAGGAACAAGATTTCAAAGCTAAATCGAAAGGCTCCCTGCACAAGCACAATATCACGAACGAAACAGCATCTTAGTGCTTTTGCTCCAGCCAACGACAGCATACAAAAGTTGTATGGAATGAAAGAGCTTCACGAGAGAAGTCCAACGCTACCTCGAACGTGAAAAATGATGGCCGGAAATGACGGGAATTCGCCGGAGAAAATCACGGTGAACAGTACCCGAGGGTTTGAGCGAAGAATGAAAGTCGGGAGGAAAAATCACTAAGTATGGGATCTGCTAAAATGATAGAAGGCCAAAGCTTACAATATATACACACGAGAAATCTGTTAAAATAGCCACCGACAGAAACAGATTTCATAGGCAATCCCACGCATGCGCTAACAGCGCTCAAAACTCCCAAAACAAGGTCGCTCTAAAACCACGGAGAAATCTGATCTCTAAAACCACACGCGAACGAAATATGAAAACCAAAAGCGTTAAAAGCTGGAGAAATCTGGAACTAACGTTACTAAGATATGAACAATCAGCAAACGTGCTAATCGCTAAAACGACATCGCACAGCACCACGGGGAAATCTGATTGCTAACGCTAAACGCAAATCTCATGCCACAGATCTCTCCCGCAAGCGTTCACCAAAACGGCACCGTGACAACTTATCAATACGACAGTGTTTTACACTCAACATAAAAACACGCTGCTAAGGTCTAAACAACAAACGCGTTAACAGATTCCAAATCAGATCCTAGCGCTAACGAAATATCAGATCTCTCCTAAACGATGACGTACAAGCTTCTACGATACAAAATGCGTTGCGCAGACATCTACACATCAACGCAACAGATCTCTCCTGCCCATGAGATATCCGGACTTCACAAAAACGACGGCATATTGATCTTGCGCTACTAATTACACGCTTCGACCAGATTTCTCAAGAAATCCGACAGATCTCACCAACAATTCAGATTTCTCACAAAATCAGATTTCAAACTCGAAAATATCAAAATTTCCGAAATTGCTCCAAATGTGAAATTTGACCCGAAAATGCAAACAAAACCTTTAAACAGAAATATGAACCACCATAATTCCTTAAAAACTAATTAATCCAATAATTAATCTTTAACACATTTTTAGGTCTCACATAAATTGTGCACTGAAGACAGATGTGGCGGTAATGCTAATCGATAAGCCAACGCTCCTATTTTGTCCAGATGTTCATAAGGACCAATATATCTGGTACTCAACTTTCCCTTCTTTCCAAAACGCATCACTCTCATCATTGGAGCTACTTTAAAAAAGACGTTATCACCCATTTCAAAATTCAGATCTCTTCTCCTGTAATCTGCGTAGCTCTTTTGTCTGCTTTGAGCAGCTTTCACCTTTCCTTAATCTTTCTAACAGATTCCACTATTTGTTCTACCAGGTCTTGTCCTAAACCATCGCGTTCTCCTACTTCATCCCAGTGAAGAGGTGTTCTGCATTTGCGTCCATAAAGAGCTTCGTATGGAGCTATCTGGATAGAAGCTTGGAAACTGTTGTTATAAGAAAATTCCACTAACGGTAATTTCAGATCCCAACCTTCAGAGAAATCTATGATACATGCTCTGAGTAAATCCTCTAAAATCTGGATCACTCTTTCTGATTGTCCATCGGTTTGGGGATGAAAAGCCGTGCTAAATGTCAACTTCGTTCCCAATGCCCTATACAAACTCTTCCAGAAGGCTGACGTGAATTTTGGATCCCTATCAGATACTATTGATACTGGAACGCCATGAAGTCTGATGATCTCTTTCACATACAATTCTGCGTATCTACTCACGTCGTAAGTTGTCTTTACAGGAAAAACGTGAGCAGATTTCGTAAGTCTATCCACAATAACCCAAATAGAATTAAAACCTTGGTTAGTTCTGGGCAGTCCAACCACAAAATCCATGGCTATACATTCCCACTTCCACTCTGGAATGGGCAAGGATTTCAACATCCCCGCCGGTCGCTGATGTTCAGCTTTTACCAATTGGCACGTTAAACATTCAGAGACAAATCTGGCAACGTCCCTCTTCATTCCCGATCAACAATTTAACTTCTGGAGATCCTTACACATTTTAGTGCTTCTGGGATGCACAGAGTATGGGGCTAAATGGGCTTCCGACATGAGATCTGATCTAAAAGTACCAACTTGGGGCACCCAGATCCTTTCATGAAATCTGATTATTCCTCCTTCTGAGAAATAGAGGTTACTGCCTCTTTCTTTATCCCGTTTCACCCAATTCTCAAGTTGCTCATCGACTAATTGCCCTTCACAAATCTGGTCTAATAGATTTTACCTGACGAAGAGATCTGCCAACACTATCGCGCTACCGCTGGGCACCACTTCTAAACCAGACTTCTCCATCTCATACGCCAAGGGTATTTGGACAGATAGCTGGGCTAAAGCAACAAATTTTCTACTTAGAGCATCAGCTACAATGTTGGCCTTTCCTGGGTGATAACTGATCGTACAGTCGTAATCCTTCACCAATTCCAGCCATCTTCTCTGCCTCATGTTTAATTCTTTCTTGGTGAAAAGGTATTTCATACTTTTGTGATCTGTGAAGATTTCACACTTCTCCCCATACAAATAATGTGTTCAGATCTTTAAGGCCAATGCAACAGCTACCAGCTCCAAGTCGTGAACCAGTCTCCTCTTGGAGGTTTTACCACCACCGTTCTAAGCTTGAAATCTATTACGACTCCATATCTAGTTAGCCAATCCATTCCTAAAATCATGTCGAACTCAGGCATAGGTAAAACAATTAGATCGGCCGTGACCAAATGTCCTTGAAGTCTAAGTTCTAAGTCACGAAACAGGTCATTAGATATCAGTTCTTCACCATAGGGTACCGTTACGCAAAATCCCGTGGTTACTTGGTCAGGTCTGACAGGTAACTTCTTAGCAAAATCTGCTGCTATGAATGAATGAGAGGCACCGGAAACTATCAAGGCTAATGAAGGTAATCCAGCGATCAAAATCTTACCAGTAACCACTGTGGAATCTGGGTTGGCTTGCTCAGTCGTCATGACGTAAGCTCTGGTGGTCACCATTTGCTTCGTCTTCGGGCAGTTCTTAATAACATGCCCTGGCAATCCACATCTGTAACAAACATTTTGTCCCACTCTACAGGGACCAGGGTGATTCTTCTGACACTTGGGACACACAGGTCTGTTGCCAATTGCTAGAACCTCGCTAATTGGTTGAACCACCAGAGGTTTCTGCTCCTGAGGTTTCTGTTCTAACGATCGCTGTTGATTCTTATATGGTTTCTTGGGTGGTCGCTGGTCTTTCTGTTGAAAGGCCTGCCTCTTCAGCTGTCACTCCTCCACAACATCTTTCCAATATTGATCAGCTCTCAGAGCTTTTTCCACCGCGCTTCAATAATCCTTTGGTTCCACCAGCCTCACATCATGTCTAAGCGCTGGTTTCTGTCCATCGACAAAGTGTCGTAATTTATCCTTGGGATCTGCTCGAATCAACGGTACAAAATAACATCCTCGTTCAAACTTTCGAACATACTCCTGGACAGACATGTCCCCTTGCTTAATCATTAAGAACTCTCTTTTCAATTCGGATATTTTATACTCTGTGAAGTACTGTTCGAAGAACACTCGCTTGAATTCTTCCCAGGGGAGATTCGTCACATCTACCGTTAACTTTGCTCCTTCCCACCAGAGCATCGCATCGTCTCTCAACATGTAAATCACGCATCTGGATCTTTCCAAGTCTGGCGTCTGAAGATACTCAAATATCACCTCCATTGATTTAATCCATCTCTCTGCGAAGAACGAATCTGTCGTGCCGCAGAACTCTCTTGGCTTCTGTCTTCGAAATCTTTCCTGAGGGTCTTCGTTGCTAGGTCCTCTACTACTAGAAGATTGTCCGTTGCCTCTACCATTCTGTTCTACCAGCAACCTTAGAAGTTGGGCAATACGAGCGTTGATATCGGGACTGGGTTCATTTTCAGGGGCATTTCTCCTCCATCTTCCTCGGCCAGACATCTTAATCTATAGCCCGTAATCCACAACATATGAACATCAGAACATGTAAGAATCAAAAGACACATGCTCTGAAACATAAAAGAAAACTCACTGGCCCGAAGAGACGGTCGACGAAATCTGTTCCAGTAGGGAATGCGTGTGTTTATCTCAGGACCATGCTCTGATACCAAGTTGTGACGCCCAGACCTCACGGGGTCACGCATTTAAAGAAAAGGAAATAGAAACAGAATTGAATGGCTGAAATGAAAACTGCAAGCTATATTGCCTTGCAAAATAAAAATCAAAAATACGAACAGACTTCTAGTAATCAGATTTCATATATCAAAGTTCGAAATACAAATGCAACTGTGGATTACAACTACTAGAACTCTATCTGATGAATGGCTGAAATGAAAACTGCAAGCTATATTGCCTTGCAAAATAAAAATCAAAATACGAACAGACTTCTAGTAATCAGATTTCATATATCAAAGTTCGAAATACAAATGCAACTGTGGATTACAACTACTAGAACTCTATCTGAATTCATCGTTGTTGTAATAGATCTTAATACAAATTTGTCAAAGATCAAATATAAAAAAAACATCATTAATATAGCGGAACCACAGGCCTTTGATAAACACCCACACGCTCCACCCAGTTCAGACTCCACCTCCCATCTGCTCTGGAACTGACTCACTTGCAACAAGAAAGCTAGTGAGCCTAGGGGCTCAGAAAGAAAAACTGAGAATAACAAGAGCATCATATGCAGGAAGTTACAAAACATAAGACATCATAGTTTAAAGGAATGCATTAAAATATAAGATCTCATCGTATACATTACTGTGGGAAAAACTCAGATCCCACCATCAATATTTTCGTCAGACTTATGGCTCAGAAGCTCTGCCAATAGGTCCCGTTGCACTTGATCTAATGACTACTGATATCAGTTACTATATGGTGAAATCTCACCCAATATGAAGGGGCAACCGACCCGCTCGTCTGCTGCTCACCCTTCCAATATGGACCGGATGTTATCTTTGCCATAAATCATACAATCTGAACGATTTTTACTGTGGAAAGACTATCGCTAGCGGAAAATAGATGTTTACTGTATGAGAGTTATCGTTAGGGGAAAACAGATGTCGCTAACGGATGTGTTCGAGGTTGCGGTCAACTCAGATGTCAACGCACTGGATGGAATATTTCAGATGTCGCTAAAGAGTTAGTGTAGTTGGCGTGGAACAGATGTCTCTATAGAAGGGGGTATACGGGATCAACAACGAACTTTGGTATGGGTCAAACAGATGTCAACGAAGTAACAGTTGAACGACAGCGGATGTCTACAGGGAACTCAACTATTGGGACAATTCGGAGGTCAACAAAATGGAATTGATCCCATCAGACGTCAACGGTCAACGATGTGAAATCTGATTGAGACCGAATGTTGAAAGAAAATCAGGTATGACGTAGAAGTTTCAGATGTCTTCATGAAATCTGATTCTCAACAAGAGAAATAGGAATCTGACTAAGAAATCAGCGATGTAACATCTAAAATACTTCCAACAATACATTTCCTAGAGCTTTGATTATAAATCACCCTATGCTCTGTTCTTATTTTTAGTAGAAATATGGCTTAGACACCTAAACATAGGTCAAAGTCGTTTGATCAAACTGTCATCTGATATCATGAACTAGGAACAAATCCCAAACATCGCAATTGAAGGTTTTGTTGTTCGTCAACCACAACATGATACCTTCCGATTTGAAAGGGGCACACTGGTTCGTCAGCCAGCGCCCTCACCCTTTCCTTTGGAGACCGTCTGTTATCTATGCCATGATCTCTTAAACATTTTTCTTCTTTTTACCATTCTGTACTATCTTTTCTTTCTTTTGTCAAGTATGGTTTTCCTGCTTTTAAATATCCAATGGCGTTCGTAAACTACTGAGAGTTCATGGGGTTTCAATCGAGTAAAAAAATGGAATCAGCTCGGAGTGTGAACAGTACGCAAGCATACCAGCTTAGAACAAAAACTAAGATCTGGTCTGTTTGGTCAACCCAGATAGAAAAATTAGACATGACTTAAATGAACAGTTCAGATTAAGCTGGTCAAACAAGGTCAACTCAGCTCAGACTACGAAATCAGATCACAAAATAAAACAACTCTGAAAAGAAAAAAATTCACGAACTTAAAATCAACTTTTGGAATGAAAAAGATCACAGACCATGAACAGCTTTGGAAAAACAGATTGTGTAGGACCGAAGGATCAGATCTCACACACTAAACAAAAATAAACAACACAGGGAGGGGAGATATCTGGTCCTAGAAATAAAAATAAAGCGCAATGATTCTGTTCTTGAACGTATAACACAGCATCGGAGACAGATCTGGTATGAAATAAAATCATGCGGAAAACACCAGAACTGAATCCTAATTTGAAAACAACGACGCAAACAGATTTCTGTTAAACATATATCGATGCGACTCTATAGGTGAAATCTGTTTGCTATGCGTGTGTGACAACTGAGGTAAATGCGTGCTAAAATAAATGCATATGCGGAAGTATTGTAATTAAAAGAATACAATACACTGCTATTTGTTTCTGGAAGTTCGGTATCAATATCCTACATCTCGCCTTCTTCCACCTCGGAAGGTTCCACTAAAAGATTTGATCTACACTTCGTGTACAGACCCGATCCAACAGCCACCAGCTGCAAGAACTCCTAGACACTACACCAGCCCTCGGCTGTGTCACTTGTTTTACGCCTCTGTGAGAAAGGCTACATACACATAGTTTAATATCTTCGTGCTTGGACGGGATCTATTTATATTGGGTTTGAGATTCATTCACTTTACTATTTCGCTCAACTCTCATGAATGTGAATGAATCTCTATGTGTGTGAGATATACAGTGAATCGCTCAACTCTCGAAATAATAAATCTCGCACAACTGGGAATTGCTCCTAAAGAGCTGATTTAGACTCAGCAGTCGACACTCAGCAATAAGCTCCTCTCTAATGGTGGTCGACTGCTTCGTCTCTCTGATTTTCTTCCCTCTGTATTTGTTCTGCTTGTCTCTATTTTTACAGCATCTATCGATCCATCATATATATATCTCAAACAGTGGTTCTTGTATTTATCTACTGTTCAAATTTCTTCCCATTGGACACAATTTCCTTCCTGTTAAAAGGTGTTCTGTAAAGTACCGACAGGGTTGTCCTAGTGTGCTTTATTTTGCAGGCTTTTGTCGTCTTCTGTATTTATGCACCAGTTGAGTGTCTCGCAACATCTGATTGCTCAACAACTGAATGCATCAACTCGCAACAGCTGATGTTTTTCCTCAACACTACTGCCAACAGTTGAGTGTTTTTGTCGACTTCTGAATGTTTGCAACTACTGATTGTTTCGCAACATCTCTGCTTCAACGAATGAGAACTACACCAACAGTTGAATTACTTGTAACAGTTGAAAGCTTGCAACAACTGAATACTTCAACATTGAATATACCAAAAGCTGAATATACCAAATATCAACAGCTGATTAAGCTCAGCAGTTGACTACTGATTCGTCAACTGCTTCGCTTCTTTCTGGTCGACTGATCAGCTTCTGCCTTTCTTCTCGTAAGATCAACATCTGCTGTCATCTTCTGCTTGTCTTCATTGTTTCGTCAACTGATGTCGGCTACTTTTTGACTACTGATAGCATCTTCTGTTCAATTGTTTGCTTCACATCTTCTGTTTAATATCTCTTCGTATCGACGTCTGATTCCATCTTTATCATTACAATTGATTCATCTTCTGATAACTTCTCTTCGTCGTTCCTGCTGACCAACATTAGAATACAACGACTCAATGCTTTCAACTGATGAATGCTTGAAACAGTTGATTGCTCTAATCAGCTGAATTGTTGTCCCGACGACAGATCAACATTTATTCTTCACTTCTGAATCACATCTGAATTAGCAACTGCTCAACATCTGACTTCTGTTGCAACAGCTGATTTCTTCTGTTCAAATACTCTAACAGCTGAAATACATCTCTTCATCAAACTTAGATATAACATCTGATACCAGCTTTCTCCTCACGTCATATCCAGTTTCTCTTATCAACGTCTGACTTCTCTTCTCGTTATGCGATGCAACTTTCTTCAACACATCAGACTTCTATTATAAAACCTGTTATCATCTGCACACTACGTAGATTTGTTAGAAACACAGTAATAAATTTTGTGTAATTCAAAACTCAATCTGGATTTGTTTACACAGATCCATCAGATTGCAATCTTATCTTAAAATATCACGACTTGGAAGATTTCCTTAGTCTTAAAAAAAAATCGATCTAAGGAAAATTCCAGAAAAACGAGAATGACAAATCTACTTATAAGCTACTAAGACAAAATAGTCCAAACTATTGTAAGCTGCTTGTGAGCTACTGAAAGAAAATCACATAAGCTTCTTGTGAGCTGCTTCGAAGCATATCCCAGAAAACTTAGGAAGAAATTGAACGAACATCATCAAACATTTTCTAACAACTCTTTTCTGAATCAAAATTTCAGCAAACCCATAATTTCTTCATAAAACTTCATAACTTAAATCATGCGTTTGAAGAACATCAAAAACAGTTCTCAAAACGTTGATAATGCATACAAACATGCAACAGAATGTATGCTTTTAGGAGTGTAGCAAGAAACAGAGTTTACTTGCCTCTTCTACGATAACAATTACTGCAAGCTTATCTGGCCTGGATCAACACACAATCCAATTACTTCCTGTGAAAAGTTTTGAAACTTTGTTCGATTTTCTTACAGGGAGCACCGCTTGTGAAAAGTAATTTGTTTGAGAATTAAATTTTCATGTGGTGTTTTAACATATTTTATATGAAAATCTTACCTAATGATTGAACACATTTTCTTTCAAAAGTGCTAAAAATTTTTAAAAATTGCTACTCAATTTTTAACAACTAAAGATGCAAACCGAACCATTTTTTTAAAAAAGGGAAATGAATCGTCTAGTCTGGACCGACTGTACAGCTTGCAACCGTATCTCAAATCTTAGAAAATCAACTAAAATTCAAGCTGATCACAGTAGCATTTCAAATAGATATCTCAATTCTTTAAACTTTATAATTGTGGATTTCATAGTTTCTGGACGTTACAATTCTACCCTCCTTATAGAAATTTCGTCCCCGAAATTTACTTACTTGAACAAATATGGATAGCTACTTCGCATATCAGCTTCGGCTTCCCATGTTTCTTCCCTTTCCGAGTGGTTTTGCCACTGAATCTTTATCATAGGGATATTTCTATTTCTTAACTTACGGTTATCTTTTAAAAGAATCTTCACTTGAGCTTCTTCGTACGTCAGATCAGGTGCAAGCTGGATAGGCTCGTATCTTAATACATGTGAAGGGTTCGAAATGTATTTCCTGAGAGATGATATATGGAATACATTGTGAACTACTGATAATTGTGGAGGTAACGCTAGAAGATAATCTAAAGTCCCAATTCTTTCCA
Organism: Dorcoceras hygrometricum; assembly: GCA_001598015.1. Classification (NCBI taxonomy): domain Eukaryota; kingdom Viridiplantae; phylum Streptophyta; class Magnoliopsida; order Lamiales; family Gesneriaceae; genus Dorcoceras; species Dorcoceras hygrometricum. The sequence goes on from KV009068.1 coordinate 64,318, forward strand.
GAATTTCAAATGGTCCAATATATCTGGGACTCAACTTGCCTTTTAATCCAAATCTCATTATACCCTTAATAGGTGCTACTTTCAAAAATACATGATCTCCCACTTCAAAAAACAGCTTACGCCGATGTCTATCAGCATAGCTCTTCTGTCTACTCTGTGTCGTTTTCATTTGATCATGTATTCTCTTGATAGCTTCTACAGTCTGTTTTATGATATTAGGTCCTATCTCTGAGCTTTCACCTACATCATCCCAATGTATCGGTGATCTACATTTTCTACCATGCAATGCTTCGTATGGAGCCATTTCTATTGAAGCCTGGTAACTATTGTTGTATGTGAGCTCAACTAAGGGCAATTTAGAATCCCAGCTTTCTGCAAAGTCTAGAGTACACGCACGAAGCAAATATTCCAGTGTTTGAATCACTCTTTCCGATTGTCCATCAGTTTGCGGATGGAAAGCTGTACTGTAGGTTAACATAGTTCTCATGGATTTATGTAGGATCTTGCAAAACATGGAAGTGAATCTGGGATCTCGATCTGATACTATAGAACTTGGAATTCCATGTAGTTTCACTATTTCTTTCACATAGAGTTCAGCATACTTATTAAAATCATACATCGTCTTTACTGGTAAGAAGTGAGCTGACTTAGTTAATATATCAATAATAACTCAAATAGAGTTTAATCCATGTAGTGTCTTTGGTAAACCTACTACAAAATCCATCGCTATATTATCCCATTTCCATACTGGTATAGGGAGAGGTTTTAACATCCCAGCTGGTCTCTGATGCTCTGCTTTTACTTGTTGACAAGTTAAACACTCAGAAAAGAAATTGGAGATATCTCGTTTCATTCCTGGACACAAAAAAAACTGTTGTAAATGTGAGACGCGAAAGATTATTAGATTAATTGAGTTAATTAGTCGGGTTTATCATAGACCAGATTTGGCTTGAACAGATCTGTGATAGACCATCTTTGAGCTGGTACACTTGGTGAAGCAATCGGGTCAGTATAATGTTGGGTTGCCGTGGCGGATCCATATCACGCCTCCCGGCGAGGCAGCGGAAGAACAAAAATTGGGCCGAGAGACGATCAATACAATTCTAAAACAATCATGCTATGACCATTCATAGGGTGTTTCTCGGGATTATCTTTCTGGCAACTCGTGCCTGGCTCCGACCAGTTTCGCAAGGAAACCGGCACTTCACGGTAGGCGGCGGTAGATTACGTCAATCAGGTCCACGACCGGAAGGGAGACTCCTTCGTCAGCCTGTACTAGAAGGCCTGACGAGATCAGCGCGGACGGATTCTCCTCGTCAAGTTGGCCCGAACAAATTCCGGCGAAGCAAGGCGGCGGCGGCTGCGGCGACCACGGCTTTTGAAGAGAGGAGGGGCGGCGGCTACTAGAGCTCTTAGGGTTAGGGTTTGTGTCAAGTTAAGTTGTGATTAACTCTAAGTCTACCTTAAGTAGACTTAATGATGGACTTGGACCGGCCCAACGGGCCCGGGTCCAACGGATGAACATTCGGTTCATCCCCATCACCGTGACTTCATCGTAACTCCGATCGCCGATCAGATCGGACCGATCGACTCAGTTTCCAAAAATGAATCTATGATCTGAAAAACCATTTTTCAGAACCCCAGTGCAAAATGACCGTTTTGCCCCTCAACAGCGGGAAATCACGATTTGACCCCTGTTGACTTTTAGGAAGTCGCACTCCCCAAAATCCTCTTCCTATGCTCAACACATTGAGCTCAGTATCCGTGCGGGAATCTCGAATCCAGTACTTGTGTGACCCTCAATGGTTCAAGGATACAGCTTGAACCCATGTCCTTCATCAAAAAATCTACTAGAAAACCATACTTTAGTTGACTGCAGCATTCCTACATCATTCCCAATGAGTAGAATGTCATCAACGTAAAGTACGAGGAATGTCACAGCGCTCTTGACTACCTTCTTATATGCACATGGCTCCTCGGGATTCTTTATGAAACCAAATTCCTTAATTGTTTCATCGAATCTCAGGTTCCAACTTCGTGATGCTTGTTTGAGACCGTAGATCGATCTCTGAAGCTTGCATACCTTATGCTCGCTTCCAACAGATGTGAAACCCTCAGGCTGAGTCATATAGATCTCTTCCTTAATGTTTCCATTAAGAAACGCAGTTTTCACATCCATTTGCCATATCTCATAGTCGTACCATGCGGCTATGGCTAACAAGATTCTAATCGACTTGAACATTTCGACTGGTGAAAACGTTTTATCATAGTCAACACCTTGCCTTTGAGTGTAACCTTTCGCGACCAGTCGTGCCTTGTAGGTCATTACCTTACCATCAGGCCCAAGTTTCCTTTTGTATACCCATTTACACCCAATAGGAACAATTCCTTCGGGAGGGTTAACAAGAGTCCAAAATTGGTTAGCATGCATTGAGTCAAACTCAGACTGCATTGCTTCAAGCCATAAATTAGAATCAGCATCGGAAATTGCCTACTTGAAAGTTCTTGGATTAGATCCAACAACTTGATCACCTTGATCATCTTCAAGGAGAAAACCATATCTCTCAGGAGCCCTAGGAACCCTTTCGGATCTCCTAGGTGCGACCATTTCTGGTACTGGCTCTGGAGGTGCAGGAGACTCACCTGGTACTTGGATTGGATCTCGAACCTCTTCGAGTTCTACTATTTTGCCTTTTCTACCAAGTAGAAATTCCCTTTCCATAAAGGTGGCATTCCTAGAAACAAACACTTTTGTTTCGCTGGGATAGTAGAAGTAGTATCCAATGGAATTCTTTGGATACCCAATGAAGTAGCATAAGATGGATCTCGTATCCAGCTTATCTCCCACTGTCTGCTTCACATAAGCAGGACATCCCCAAATCCTCATGTATGAGTACTTGGGTGGTTTGCCCATCCATATCTCATATGGAGTCTTATCCACTGCCTTAGTGTGGACATTGTTCAACAACATTACCGCCGTTTCGAGCGCATAGCCCCAAAACGAGGTAGGAAGTTCAGTGAAGCTCATCATAGATCGAACCATGTCCAATAAGGTCCGATTACGACGCTCCGCTACACCATTGAGCTGTGGTGTGGCCGGAGGGATCCACTGTGCGAGAATCTCATTCTCTTTCAGATAATCTTGAAATTCAGCACTCATGTATTCACCACCTCGATAAGATCAAAGTGCTTTAATACTTTTGCCTAATTGATTTTCTACTTCAGCCTTGAATTCTTTGAATCTTTCAAAGGATTCAGACTTGTGCTTCATTAAGTACAAGTACCCATACCTAGAGTAATCGTCGGTAAAGGTGATGAAGTATGTGTGACCATATTTAGTACCAATACTAAACGGGTAGCACACATCAGTATGGATCAAATCCAATAGGCCTTGATCACGCTCACCCTTGCCCTTGAAGGGTTTCTTAGTCATATTTCCCTTAAGACAAGATTCACAAGTCGGTAGGGAGTTAATGTCTGACAGATCAAACATGTCACTCCTAACTAACTTGTTCATCATACTTAGAGAAATATGACCTAGCCTAGCGTGCCAAAGTTGTGCTGGGTTCAATTTATCGTGTTTCCGTTTAATCGTTGTTGTATGTGCTTCGACATCGCGAGTTGGAACGTCTTTTAATTTTAAGGTGTATAAATCGTTTTCGCGTTCCCCAATTCCGATTAAACATTCATTCTTGTAAATATTGCAAATCGAATTAGCAAACATACAAGAATATCCATCTCTATCAAGCATAGGAATAGAAATAATGTTTTTAATCAATTCATGAACAAACAAAACGTCTCGTAACAACAACTTAAAATCTGAAGAGAGAAGTAAATAAATATCTCCTATGGCTACTGCAGCAACTCTTGCTCCATTGCCAAGCCTCAAGTGGGTCTCACCCTCTCTAAGACGTCGGCTTCTTGTCATCACCTGCAAATCATTGCAGATATGAGATCCACATCCGGTATCAAGTACCCAAGAAGTCGAATTTAGAGACATGTTTATTTCTATGTAGAACATACCTTTCGCAGTTCGCAACTGCTCGAGGTACTCCTTGCGCTACTGCAGCAACTCTTGCTCCATTGCCAAGCCTCAAGTGGGTCTCACCCTCTCTAAGACGTCGGCTTCTTGTCATCACCTGCAAATCATTGCAGATATGAGATCCACATCCGGTATCAAGTACCCAAGAAGTCGAATTTAGAGACATGTTTATTTCTATGTAGAACATACCTTTCGCAGTTCGCAACTGCTCGAGGTACTCCTTGCAGTTCCTCCTCCAATGCCCAGGCTTGTGGCAGTGGTGGAAAACATCCTCATGCTTGTTTGGCTTGAAAGCCTTTGCCTTTGGCTTCTTGGTGGGCTTTTCCTCCTTCGCAGGAGCAGAACGCTTCTTGCTCTTGCGTCTGGGCCCTTTTTCGCATAGGAATAAGAGCCCATAAGGACGACGGGTTTGTCCTTCTTTATGGTTCCTTCGAACACGACAAGCATGTTAACCACCTCTTCAAGGGTGGCTGCCAGCTTGTTCATGTTGAAGTTGACCACAAAGGGGTTGAATGCAGCAGGCAGTGAGAGGTGAAGCACATCCACAGACAGCTCGTGTGGAAGTGTGATATCAAGGCCCGACAGCTTTTCAACGAGCCCAATCATACGAACCCCATGTTCGCGGACCGATGTCCCATCGCGCATGCGGCTCGTCATAAGCTCCTTGACAGCCGTGAACCTCTCATGTCGAGAGTTCTCCCCGTATAGTTCTTTGAGATGAAAAAGTATGTCAGCAGCATACTTCGTCTTCTCAAAGCGCCGTTGCATTTCGTTCGACATCGATGCCATCACATAGCATCGTGTCTTAAGCTCGTCGTCCCGCCATTGTTTAAGCGTTACCAGCTCCTCAGGGCTGATATCGGCAGGGGCTTCTTTCGGAGGACTCTTCTCTATCGCATAAAGAAGTTTCTCCGAAGCCAATACAAGATTGAGGTTGCGGAAACAGTCTTGGTAGTTCATACCGGTGAACCTGTTGCTATCCAGTATAGCAGCAAGTGGGTTTTTCATCGAAACCATTTTACAATGCAGTTATACTGAAAGGAAAAGCAGACAAACATCACTAACTATATATAAAATAATCGCTAAGACATAAAACATGGTCGTTAAGTTTTATGAATTACCCTCCCACTATTTTAACGATTTCACCACCCTCTAATGAAATCGAGAAAGCAAGTTTCTTTAGTGGGTACACGGAGCCCAATCAAGCGATCATGGACCCGAATAATATCAGCCATCCATGACCCCCAAAAGGTAGTTTCCAATTGCAACCGGTGCAACCTCCATGTATTCACCTCACGTCCAGTTAGGGCCCAATAATATGACACCGTTTACTATCACGTGTCAAGATGACCCATCAATGTTGAGTCGTGAAGGACGGTCCCCTTAACGTCCCCAATAATATGACCCTACGTTAAAGGGAGTTCCAACCGACTCACAACGATTGTCAATGGCGCGGACAGCTTTCCGGCATACATGACCCCTCAATAATATGAGCCGGGCCATGTATACGGGTAGCATCGACTTACACCCATTGTTGATCGAAGGTTAATCTAATTAACATGCATAAATTAAATAATTCTATTATTTATCGCAAAATCATATTTTAATCATAAAATCGTATTTTATAATAAAATCGTATTTTGTCGATAAAATCAAATTTTAATCAACAAAATCATATTTCATTATAAAATCATATTTTATAATTAAAATCACATTTTGCTTATTTTAATTATATCATATTGGGCTTAAAACAATTATAGGCCCAAAAATCTCAAAATTTTAAAATCGATCAAAACGGGCCCGATATCGTATATCGGCCCGAAAACATCACGGGCTGCCCGGGACAGGTCCGAACTAAACCTAGAAGTAAAATTCAGCCGTCGCAACGATGTGCCCGAAAACACGTTGGACGGCGGCCGCACGGCGGCGGTCGCCGCCATCACGCTGCCCGCGCCAAGCGTGGCAGGTCGCGCAAGCAAGTTGCTCGACGGACGTGCATCGCCGCGCGATGCATGGCGCACAGCCGCGCCAATCACGGCGCACAGCCGTTCGCTCCTCTTCGACCACCGCGCTATTCCAAGCGCACGGCAGCGCGCCGCTCTCGGCCCCCGCGCAAGCATGTGCGCGAGGCCAGCGGCCTTTGGCCGGCCACCATGCGCGGCCAGCGCGCATGGCCTCTCCTGGTTGCGCATGATCAGTGAGCGATGGCCGGCCATCACGCAACAACTTGCGCGGCCAGCGCGCGGCGCAGCGGCCGTCCGATCGCGCAACAGGTGCGCGACTCAAGCGTCAGCCGCGCAGTATCGGTCGCACAACATGCACGGACATCGCGCGTTGGGGCGCCACCATGCGCGGCGGCGCCACGGCCATCGACAAAATTTTCTTTTGATTTCGATCTGAAATTTGAGAGATTAGATACAATATGGCACTATTGTATTGATCAGATCCGAGCCTTGGCTCTGATACCACTGTTGGGTTGCCGTGGCGGATCCGGATCACGCCTCCCGGCGAGGCAGCGGAAGAACAAAAATTGGGCCGGGAGACGATCAATACAATTATAAAACAATCATGCTATGACCATTCATAGGGTGTTTCTGGGGGTTACCTTTCTGGCAACTCGTGCCTGGCTCCGACCAGTTTCGCAAGGAAACCGGCACTTCACGGTAGGCGGCGGTAGATTACGTCAATCAGGTCCACGACCAGAAGGGAGACTCCTTCATCAGCCTGCACTAGAAGGCCTGACGAGATCAGCGCAGACGGATTCTCCTCGTCAAGTTGGCCGGAACAAATTCCGGCGAAGCATGGCGGCGGCGGCGGCGGCGGCGGCTTTTGAAGAGAGGAGGGGCGGCAGCTACTAGAGCTCTTAGGGTTAGGGTTTGTGTCAAGTTAAGTTGTGATTAACTCTAAGTCTACCTTAAGTAGACTTAATGATGGACTTGGACCGGCCCAACGGGCCCGGGTCCAACGGATGAACATTTGGTTCATCCCCATCACCGTGACTTCATCGTAACTCCGATCGCCGATCAGATCGGACCGATCGACTCAGTTTCCAAAACTGAATACTATGATCTGAAAAAGGTTCAGGGATACAGCTAGTCGTGGGCCCACAACCATTGTGGCTCAGGAATCACAATTCCGGACCTGCCCAACGGATCATGGTAAGAGCGTCTAGCAACATCGCCCCATGATCCCCTAGGTATCACTGATAGTGCCTGCAAGAACCAGTTGGTCGTGGTTAGCATACAGTACGGTCCTTTCAATCCATATATCCCGATCAGATCAATGACCATTGGTAAATCGAGAGTCGTTATAGATCCGATAGCTATGAATACATCTTGGAGATCGAATAGTGACATCGCGAGTGTAACTAGGTAAACCCATTTACCCAAAACACTTCTAGTACTCTAGCCAGAGATTTTTATACTATTATCCCCTCAGATAGCATAGGATATCCACGCATGTCTGCGAGCGGTGAATCCTCGACAACGATGCATCGACTCCTACATGCATCGGGGTCTCACCCAATCCCGCCGCCTGATGACCCCAAGTGAGTCGGCAAACGAGTCAAAGTGAGACGCCTATCATGTAGAGTCTCAGTGATGTTTCGAGTCGTGAGGACTAATCAGTACAACCAAGACCTCGGACTTATCCACTCGACAAATGGTAACCACTTGGAAAGTCCGAACGAGGGTAGTTCGATAGATCACCAGGTCACTATCTATCTGCATGCTCAGAACATCACAATGTTCCCTACCAATGAAACATGGTACTTCGCATCGCAGATACTAGTCTCGAGCTCGGGCGGCCTTATCCTCATTTTGACGGCCCAATCGACTAGGAACTAATTTAGAATACACAGTGACTATTAGATGTGTTTCATGATAGCCGTCATACCCACTATCACATCTAACATACACTTTAGTGCATTCTAGGTCTTTACTCAACGCAATTGTTAATCATCATACAACACAATGAAAGTAAAGAATGCCATAAAAAATGCGAAATATCATATATAAAGATTGTCATATACAAGAGTCTATAAACCCACACGCCACAAGTTGGCTAGTTGGGCAGCTACTCTAACATATAAGTGTTCGAACATCTCTGGATTGTTGGAGAATTTCCACGAAAATGATCATATTTGAGTGTTGGTCAACGCTGGATGATCGTATTCAGATTTGGTTGTGAAATCTGGTGGTCGCGCGTTATTCTGGTCTCTCTAGTAAATTTTGTTAGCGGGTAGCGAAGCGATGTCGTTTGAGAGAAACCAGATTTGAGAGGTGCATGTTGTTAGTAATACGTGGACAGTTCCGGTTCATAGTCCCGGTTTGTAGTTATGGGGTAGACCGGTACGGTTCAGGGATTTCAGATTTGACTGGTTTATGTGCGTCAGATCTGGGTGCGATACGACGACGTTTTTGGTGATGCTACTGTGAACGCTATACGACGCAGTTTAGCGATTCAGATTTGGCTAGCGGGATGACGTGTCCTAGTGAGTGAGCGATCCTCTGTGCGACGTCGTTTGGATGAGTTCCAAATCTGTTTTGGCGTAGAGTCCAGATCTGGAGTGGTACTCAGATCTGAGGGGGTATCAGCTTTGAGGCAATAATGTCGGTGGTTACTGTTCATTAGATTTGGAAAACTTAAGTTGTATTTATTGAGGACTTTGACTGGTCTCGTCATTATTTTCCCAACACTTAGAAATATTTCCCGTAACCATATCTTGTCACGATACCCTAGCTACTATTCGCCGAACCTTATCTTCTCCGATTGCCGATGGTAGAAGACTCGGATTTCATGATTGGTAGAGCTGGACTCCTCTTGCTAAGGCGCTTCGTTCTGTACCTTTTTTTAAGCCTTGTGATTAGCTGGAAGAAGATCGCGAAGGAAGCTACCTTGTGTAGTCTGTTACCATTTGAGCAGATTTGCTTTTCCGTTCAGGTAACGCTCTGAGCTAGTGATATATCCTCCCTTATGCTTCGTTAGAGCTGTCTGTTGTGCTAGAAGGATAGGATAGAGATGGGTGGAGCTCGTAGCTCCCAGTTCGTAAGTCTGTGCTACTGTCCATGAGTATTGTGTTGTTTTGGTTCATCAGGTTTCAGATCTGTTTTCTTGGGACCTTGTTGTGGTAATTGTAGCTCAGAAGGTTAAGGTACGGATGTGATCTTGTTTTACATCTTTGGATTGAGCATGGATATTTATGTGTGAGGATTGAGAAATTAGAATTTGTGATTAATCAGTTTTGAAGGATTAGTCGCGTGATTTTTAGTTTTCGAATTTCTCTAAGTGTAAAGAAATCAGTCGTAGCAAAATTCAGGAGTCAACACAGGTCAACGGTACTGTAGCTTGCGTCTGGCAGTAGTTGCGCTTGTGTTGCGTCTGGCAGTAGTTGCGTTGTGAGAATGTGGTTGCGACTGGGTGACCAGCTGTTGGTTTGAAGAACCAGTCGTGGATGTAAGATGACATCGTTTAGATAAGTTGAAACGCAGAGTTTTGGATGTGGCGTCTGGTTTCGCTTCCGTCTGGATTATTTAGCGCTTTGCGACTGGTAGTTGTTGCGAGGTATTTGTCACCAGCTGCTGGAGAGATGCGTCGTCGTTTTGATTAGTTGCTACGATGTCGTTTTGGTATTGTTTTAGTTTTATGTTGCGACTGGTTGTTGCGACTGGTTTTGTTGTAGAAGATGTGGGTACCAGTCGAAAGGTACCTACTGTAGCAACGTCTGGATAATTGAGAACAATAGCTGTTGGATTTGTGAGATATATAGATAAGTGTTGATCGACACTTAGAATTATTCTGAACCCGATATTTCTTATCTCCTTATCCAAACCCTCGATTAGCTACTGTTCACCGTGACTTTTCTCCGTCGATTGCTGCCGCTTCCCGCCATTATTTTGAGTGATTTTGGTGGCGCTGGAATCTCTGTGAATTGCTATTTCGATTTATACCCATTTGAAGCCCTAAATCAACGTTGGAGAAGAAGTACGAAGTTGCTGTGTCCTCGTACAGAGAAGTTCGTTGGTTCTTCTGCTGGTTTGAGTTTTTGGGTGAGCATTTCTTGTTGTTTCTAGCTTCGGTAGACTTGTAGAACTAGAGCAAGATTCTGGCCGTAGGCTATGATGCTTAGAAGTTTAGAATTGAACGAGAATTAAGCTTATATGTGAGGCCCTGTGAAAGATTTGAGTTCGCAGGAGGTATCTGCTGGACTTTTCGAAAGTAGGAAGAAGCTGAGTTGCTTCAGTTTTTGTACCGTGCCTTTGTAAGAATCTGTTGAGGTAGAATCAGCATTCGAAGGTACGATTGAGAGTGATTTAACAACTTCGAGCAAAACCTGCGAGTATCTGAGTCTTGAGTCTGGCTTATGTGAATCTGTGAATTATGTGAACTGCCTGAATTACTGATTTGTATGTGCTGTTTGTTAGAGTAGATGCCCAACTAGCCAACTTGTGGCGTGTGGGTTTATAGACTCTTGTAAAAAATCTTTATATATGATATTCGCATTTTATATATTGCATTCTTTACTTTCATTGTGTTGTATAATGATTAACAATTGCGTTGAGTAAAGACCAAAAATGCACTAAAGTGTATGTTAGATGTGATAGTGGGTATGACGGCTATCATGAAACAAATCTAATAGTCAGTGTGTATTCTGAATTAGTTCCTAGCCGATTGAGCCGTCAAAATGAGGATAAGGACGCCCGAGCTCGAGACTAGTATCTGCGATGCGAAGTACCATGTTTCATTGGTAGGGAACATTGTGATGTTCTGAGCATGCAGATAGATAGTGACCTGGTGATCTATCGAACTACCCTCTTTCGGACTTTCCAAGTGGTTACCATTTGTCGAGTGGATAAGTCCGAGGTCTTGGTTGTACTGATTAGTCCTCACGACTCGAAACGTCATTGGGACTCTACATGATAGGCGTCTCACTTTGACTCGTTTACCGACTCACTTGGGGTCATCAGGAGGCGGGATTGGGTGAGACCCCGGATGCATGTAGGAGTTGATGCATCGTTGTCGAGGATTCACCGCTCGTAGACATGCGTGGATATCCTATGCTATCTGAGGGGATAATAGTGTGCAAATCTCTGGCCAGAGTACTAGAAGTGTTTTAGGTAAATGTGTTTACTTTGCATGTCATGTATGTGTTTATGTGATGATATTATGCTTTACGTGTGCTTATCGCTTTACGGTACGGTTTGAGACCGGTAAGCGGGGACGAGTCCGGAGTCGACCAAATCGAAAATATTTTAATGTTTTAGCACTTAGACATATTTTAAAGCAAAATATTTTTATTTTATACACAATTTCCAAGAAAATGAGATTTTATGCACGGTTACCGAGGAGGACCCGTTTTTCGCCTATAAGGGCCATTTTTATGACTTTTATGACACTTTTAAAATTGAGAGGCCATATGTTACGAAAATTAAAGGCTTGGGGGCTGATATTGAAATTTTTTTAAGCCTTTTTAATTAGGGGATGGGCTAGTATAATGATGGGATTATATTTTTTAAATAAAACAAGGTGGAAGGGCTTTTTAGCCCATTTTTTCACACACCCTCCACCTAAACTCGAAAATTTGCCCTAGCCCTCCTCTCATCAGCCAACTTCAGACTCCATACTCTCCTTGGTGGCTGAAAATTGCAAGTTTCTTCATTGGAACTCAAGGTGTGGTCGTCTCCATTGTCCTCCGCCCCGGTATCACGTATTTTTGCTTCTCTATCAATCAAGGCATGTTATATTCTTTCTTTTCTCACCATATAGATCATATTACACTGTTTTTATAAAGATTATGCATGGAAATTTCGTGTATGCTTCAGATCTCAAGGTTTATGTTCATGATCATGAATGTAATCATATGTGCACCTCAAGGTTTTGATCCTTTTTGCATGGCTTCGGTTCATGGGCTGCTTGAGGGGTCTTGGCTCATGGTTAAGTGGTTCATGGCGGTCCTAGGAGTGGCTTTTCGTGGTTCTAAGTGGTGGAATTGTGGTCGAACCAATGGCTTGATGTCGCACACCGCGCAGTGTGTGTTTGTGCGTGTCGCGTGCGTCTCCTTCCCAGCATTCTTTCTCCTTCGTGAGAGCTCGGTTGGGGCTGTGGTTGGTCTCGTTAGAACCGCCTGGACCTGGAGGTGTTCCAGCCGGAAGGGATCCGGCTGTGGTGGCCGGACCATGGAGAACAAACGCGAAAACCATCAGGTGGTCGCGACGGCGCAGTATGGCTGGTGCGTCCACTTGCAGCGACCATATCTCCTTGGTTAGGTCACGGTTTGAGGCAAGGTCGGTCAGGTTAGAACCACCTGGACCTGAGGGTGGTCCAGTCGGAAGGGCTCCGGCAGTGGTGTCCAGAGCAGGTAGAACGAAGGTAACAACCGGAGACTGGTCGCAGCGGCAGCTTGTGCAGGAGAGTGTATTTTAGGTTTAGGGTTGAGTGTTTGGTTTGGGCCGGTTCGTTTGGGCTGATGGGTCGGTTCAATCGGGTCGGGTCGAGTGGTTTAAGTGTCGAGTCAATATTTTAAGTTCGGTCCGAGTTATTTTATTTTTGGGCCGGGTTATTTTATTTTTAAAGTTCGAGTCATTTTTATCGGGTCAAGTCGACTTTTAAAGTTAAGATTTAGTTTTTGGTCAAATGACTTCGGGTGAACCACACCGCCACGTACGATGGTTTATAGATTGATCAATCGAATTTAACGGCTCTCACTTCATGGATACGACTCGCATGTTATTTTAAGTTATGTTATGTATTATGTTATGCTTTAACCTATATGTTATGATGATTTATGTACGACTACAGCATGATTTAACGTTTTAAGGCCTTTTAATGCACGCATGTCATGAAAATTATGCTTATACACTTATGTGCTTGTATGTGGTTTTACTATATGTACTTTGTTATCATCGGATATAGCATGCTGGGCCTTTAGGCTCACTAGGTTTATATGGTGCAGGTGAGCATGATAATGTTGATGATATTACTCCGACCGGCGGTGAGGACGTCTGATGCTCCGCTGCGGCTGTTACCCCGTGACCGCTTAGTTATTTCATGTTACCTACTTTTAAACATGTTCAGTTTTTCCGCAAACAGTTTTTGAGTACTCTGATTTTTATGATTTGTTTTTGAGACGTGGATTAAGGATTTTTGCAGTCGTTTCATCACATGTTGAGATGTTGTTTTAATGCTTAAGTTATGGTTTTATTTATCACTTTCATTAAATGTTATTCCACGTCGGCTTTG
>KV009068.1:103215-123944 GCA_001598015.1 Dorcoceras hygrometricum
ATGTGCCACACGTTGCCAACCAGGAGAGGACGAAGAGGAACAAATTTCTGAAGGGCTTGAGACCTGATCTGTACCGGATGGTTTTGTCTGGGTCACCTGCGACCTATATTGATGCAGTGAACCGAGCGATGGACATCAAGGAGAGTTTGATGGAGGTTGAGGCTCCGATTCAGCAGACTCCCTGACGGCCCTGGTCTATGTGCCACACGTTGCCAACCAAGAGAGAACGAAGAGGAACAAATTTCTGAAGGGCTTGAGACCTGATCTGTACCGGATGGTTTTGTCTGGGTCACCTGCGACCTATATTGATGCAGTGAACCGAGCGATGGACATCAAGGAGAGTTTGATGGAGGTTGAGGCTCCGATTCAGCCGAATACTGGACGCACCTATCAGCCTGTTAAGGATGCGTCGCAATCTTTCTATTCTCCTCAGGGGTCGCAGTAGCATCAGCAGTCGAATCGTTAAAGGTTTCGACCTCGAGGGAAACAGTTTAAGAAGAAGGCGGATTCGAGTTCCTCTGGTTCTGTGAGTTCTGGTTCTGGCAGTGGTTCTGGAAGCGGTTCTAGTGGCATGTCTTGTGGACAGTTCGAAGGAAGGCATCCGACTTCGCAGTGTCGAGGAGTTCAGGGGTCCTGCCGTAATTGCGGACAGCAAGGACACTTTGTGAGAGTGTGTCCTTTGTTGAGGGGTCAAACTTCGATTCCTTCAAAGCAGGGTTCGACTGGTGGTTCTTCTCAGAGATCGCAGTTTCCTGCCCCTACCCAGCGATCTGGATTCCAACACCGTGACCCTTCCAGATTTGGAGCACCTTCGAGACCTCCGTTCCAGATTCCGCAGCAGGCTCAGGCGAATGTTTTGACGAGAGAGCAGGCTGAGGAGGCGCCTGGTATGATGATCGCAGGTACATGCTTTATTTTTGATTATCCTACGAGAGTTCTATTTGACACTGGTGCATCACACTCTTTTCCTGAGATGTTTGTTTGTGTGTATGGGTTGAGTTCTTCCCCATTGTGTGATGTTGTTTCCGTGTCTACCCCTGCTGGTGTGAATCTGTGGTCCCGTGAAGTGGTGTTGGATTGTGTTCTTCGATTTGATGAGCATGTTTTGGTTTCCAATCTGATTGTTTTGGGAATGAGAGATTTTGATTGCATCTTGGGGATGGACGTGTTGTCTAGTTACAAGGCTACTGTTGACTGTTTTCTTGGTGTGGTGAGATTTCGCCCTGACTCGGGTGAGAAGTGGGAGTTCTACGGTGATGATTCGCGCTCGAAGATTCCACTGGTGTCCGCCATGGAGATGTTTAGCCTGCTATCACTGGATAATGCTGGATTCATGATTTACGCGCTGGACGTTTCCCAAGAGCAGCGATTGGAGTTGAGCGATATTCCGATCGTACGAGAGGTTCCCGACGTGTTTCCAGATGATATTCCTGGGTTCCCTCCAAGACGTGAGATTAATTTTAGCATAGAGTTGGTTCCAGGTACCGCACCGATTTCTAGGGCTCCGTATCGGTTGGCGCCCGCAGAGTTGAAAGAGCTAAAGAATCAGTTCAGAGACCTCTTAAGAAAAGGCTTAATCAAACCGAGTATGTCGCCTTGGGGAGCTCCGATTCTTTTCATGAAGAAGAAAGATGCGTCTATGAGGATGTGTGTTGATTTTAGACAATTGAATAAAGAGACGGTGAAGAACAAGTATCCTTTTCCGAGGATTGATGATTTGTTCGATCAGTTGCAGGGATCGGTCGTTTACTCGAAGATTGATTTGCGCTCTGGTTATCACCAGTTGCGGATTAAAGACGCTGACGTGGCGAAGACATCTTTCCGGACTCGATATGGGCATTATGAGTTTCTTGTCATGCCGTTTGGGTTGACTAATGCCCCAGCTGTGTTCACGGACATGATGAATCACGTCTTTAGCGAGTACATCGATCTGTTCATGATCGTCTTCATAGATGACATTCTAGTATACTCGAGGAGCATGAGAGAGCATAAGGAGCATCTCAGATTGGTGTTGCAGAGGTTGAGGGACTCGCAATTGTATGCCAAGTTCAATAAGTGTGAATTTTGGCTTGATCGGATTATCTTTTTGGGTCATGTGATTTTGGCGCAAGGGATTTCGGTGGATCCGAGTAAGGTCGAAGCAGTTCTTAACTGGGAGAGACCTAGGAACGTTTCCGAGATCCGTAGCTTTTTGGGATTGGCTGGCTATTACAGGCGTTTTATCGAAAAGTTCTCTTCGATAGCCAAGCATTTGACTCTGTTGACTCAAAAGGATAAGAAGTTTGTTTGGACTGACGAATGGGAGTTCAGTTTTCAGACGTTGAAGGAGAAGTTGACTACTACTACTGTTTTGGCTCTACCGTCTGGATCGAGAGGATTTGTGGTGTGCTCCGATGCTTCTATCAAAAGTTTGGGATGTGTGCTGATGCAGAACGGGTACGTGATTGCTTATGAGTCTCGACAGTTGAAGCCTCACGAGACGAGGTGCCCTGTTCATGATTTGGAGTTGGCTGCGATAGTGTTTGCCTTGAAGATTTGGCGACATTATCTGTATGGTGAAGAATTTGTGGTGTACACCGACCACAAGAGCCTGAAATATACCTTCACGCAGTCTGATCTGAATATGAGGCAGCGACGATGGATGGAATTTCTCAAGGACTTTAACTGTGAGATTCAATATCAGCCTGGGCGGATGAACTCAGTTGCCGACGCATTGAGTAGGAAAGCCCAGCCTGCGATGCTTTCGTCTTTGAGTGTCTCTAGAGTCTATGAACAGTTGAGTACTTCTGGTTGGAATTTCCAGTCGGGTGATAGTACTTTATGGTTTCTTCGATTCAAGTAGAACCGCAGATTGTGAGTGACATCAGGGAGGCGCAGAGGACCGATCCTTATGTTCATGAGTTGAAGATCAAAGCCCGAAGTGGCCAGTCTGATGATTTCTCTGTTTCTTCGGATGGATGTCTGAGATTTTGAGGAAGGTTGGTGGTTCCGAACTTGATCGATTTGAAGGAAACCATTATGAATTAAGTGCATTTTAGTCAGTACAGTGTGCATCCAGGCGAGAGAAAGATGTACCATGCCTTGTAATCTCACTACTGGTGGGAAGGCATGAAGAGCGACATCTCTGGTTATGTTGCTATATGTTTGAATTGCCAGCAGGTCAAGGCTGAGAGAATGAGACCTGGTGGATTGCTGCAGAGTTTGGAGGTTCCCCAATGGAATTGGGAGCACATCGTCATGGATTTTGTGACTCATCTACTACGATCGAGTAGGGGATGCGATGCGATTTGGATGGTGATTGATAGACTTTCGAAGTAAGCCCATTTTATCCCCTATGACGTGAGGTGTTCAATTAAGAAAATGGCGAAACTGTATATCGACCAAGTGGTTAGATTACATGGAGTGCCTGTTTCGATAGTGTCTGACAGAGATCCAAGATTCACTTCCCGATTTTGTAAGAGCTTGCAGGCAGCGATGAGTGCGAGATTGGCTATGAGTACAGCCTATCACCCACAGACAGATGGTCAGTCTGGGCGGACTATTCAGACTTTGGAGGATATGATGCGTGCAATAGTGATAAGTGGTTAGATTACATGGAGTGCCTGTTTCGATAGTGTCTGACAGAGATCCAAGATTCACTTCCCGATTTTGTAAGAGCTTGCAGGCAGCGATGAGTGCGAGATTGGCTATGAGTACAGCCTATCACCCACAGACAGATGGTCAGTCTGGGCGGACTATTCAGACTTTGGAGGATATGATGCGTGCAATAGTGATGGATTTCAGTGGTGGCTGGCAGGATTCTTTGTCGTTGGTTGAGTTTTCATATAACAACAGCTACCAGGTGACTATCAGGATGGCTCCATTTGAGGAGTTGTATGGTCGAAAGTGCATATCTCCGATTTGTTGGGAAGAAGTTGGTGAAAGACAGCTTTCTACCCCTGAATTTGTGCAGCACATGAAAGATCAGATCGACTTGATTCGAAGTAGAATGAAGGCTGCACAAGATAGATTTACCAGCTATACTAACTGAAGACGTCGACCGTTAGAGTTTGAGGTTGGCGATAGAGTATTCTTGAAAGTTTCTCCTTTTAAAAGCGTGATGCGCTTCAGATATAAAAGCAAATTAGCTCCTAGATACGTTGGTCCCTTTGAAATTCTTGAGAGGATTGGACAGTTGGCTTATCGATTGATGCTGCCTGCTGAATTAGCAGCAATGCATGATGTTTTTCATGTGTCAATGTTGAGGAAATATGAGCCAGATCCATCCCATGTGTTAAGAACCGATGAAGTGGAGCTGGATTCTGCCTTGAGTTATGTTGAATATCCAGTGCAGATTTTGGATAGAAAGGAGAAACAGTTGAGGAACAAAGTAGTTCCGTTGGTGATGGTCCAATGGAGCAAGCATGGCTGAGAATAAGCAACTTGGGAACCGGAAGAGAAAATGCCGCGTGAGTGGCCGCATATGTTTGAATAGATGTTGTATTAGATCTCGAATTCTGGTGGTGATTCCCTAGTTGTTGATTGTTATTTACCCAGTTATCTTGAACTCTTGGGTTGTATCAGCTGAATGTCTGTTTTGCTTTCTGTTGTTGTGATGAATTGATTGAATTTTTCCTTGAGTTTTCCTTTGATTTCGAGGACGAAATCTCTTAAGGTGGGGAGAATGTGAGGATTGAGAAATTCAAATTTGTGATTAATCAGTTTTGAAGGATTAGTCGCGTGATTTTGAGTTGTCCAATTTCTCTAAGTGTAAAGAAATTAGTCGTAGCAAAATTCAGGAGTAAACACAGGTCAACGGTACTGTAGCTTGCGTCTGGCAGTAGTTGCGCTTGTGTTGCGTCTGGCAGTAGTTGCGTTGTGAGAATGTGGTTGCAACTGGGTGACCAGCTGTTGGTTTGAAAAATCAGTCGTGGATGTGAGATGACACGTTTAGATAAGTTGAAACGCAGCGTTTTGATGTGGCGTCTGGTTTCGCTTGCGTATGGATTATTTAGCGCTTTGCGACTGGTAGTTGTTGTGAAAGTATTTGTCACCAGCTGCTGGAGAGATGCGGCGTAGTTTTGATTAGTTGCTACGATGTCGTTTTGGTATTGTTTTAGTTTTATGTTGCGACTAGTTGTTGCGACTGGTTTTGTGGTAGAAGATGTGGGTACCAGTCGAAAGGTACCTACCTACTGTAGCAACGTCTGGATAATTGAGAACAGCAGCTGTTGGATTTGTGAGATATATAGATAAGTGTTGATCGACACTTAGAATTATTCTGAACCCGATATTTCTTATCTCCTTATCCAAACCCTCGATTAGCTACTGTTCACCGTGACTTTTCTCCGTCGATTGCCGCCGCTTCCCACCGTTATTTTGAGTGATTTTGGTGGCGCTGGAATCTCTATGAATTGCTCTTTCGTTTTCTACCCATTTGAATCCCTAAATCAACGTTGGACAAGAAGTGCGAAGTTGCTGTGTCCTTGTACAGAGAAGTTCGTTGGTTCTTCTGCTGGTTTGAGTTTCTGGGTGAGCATTTCTTGTTGTTTCTAGCTTCGGTAGACTTGTAGAACTAGAGCAAGGTTCTGACAGTAGGCTATGATGCTTAGAAGTTTAGAATTTAACGAGAATTAAGCTTATATGTGAGGCCCTGTGACAGATTTGAGTTCGCAGGAGGTATCTACTGGAATTTTCGAAAGCAGGAAGAAGCTGAGTTGCTTCAGTTGTTGTACCGTGCCTTTGTAAGAATCTGTTGAGGTAGAATCAGCTGTTGAAGGTACAATTGAGCGTTATTTAACAGCTTCGAGCATAACCTGCGAGTATCTAAGTCTTGAGTCTGGTTTATGTGAATCTGTGAATTATGTGAACTGCCTGAATTACTGATTGTATGTGCTGTTTACATATGTTATGCATGTAAAAATCAGATATGAATTTCTGGCATTCATGCATACATCTTGAGCCAGTTTGATTGATTGATGACCCGAGATTAGAGCCACGTTGTGACTGGCCAACTGATGTGTTGTGCCTGAATAGTCCAACGCTATCATCGGAGTGGTGACTGCCGGATTCGAGCATCTACTACCGAGCTGTGATGGGCTGACGGGCCCTGAATATCACGGACCGATGATTTTCACCGGCTGACTTGCTGTGAGTGGTATAGAGGCTCGACAGATTTGATTGCCAGTTGAATTACTGGTCTTGATATCCGATTCCTCTTGACAGCCACATGCATCTCATGACTTTAGATACTGCATGCTTATGAGTTGCTGTTTATTTAGAGCTCTTCATACCGATGCTTGACCTCGTATTTGTTTTCCTGCTTTGTGTTGTTTGGGTCTGTGTTACCCATTTGCAGGATCTTCAGGTAACCAAGCTGGACAGAGTGGAGGTTCAGCCGGTCGATCCCCATTCCCTTGAGTCCCAGTTATATATTTATGTATTGAACCGGTGGATGCCCCGTGTTACTATGTATTGGGGATCTGTATTTGATTTGATATTTATTGTTGTTACCTGATTGGTATGGTCTGAGTCAACTAATATTTTGATTATGAATATTTTGAATGAATTATTTTAAGTTCAGACCTAAATTATTTCGAAAATTTTTAAGCCCGATTTGTACGCTTCCGTGATTATGTTCTTAATTGTGCTATTATATTGAGTAATTAGCACGGGGCCTGACATTATGTGTGTTGCTGTGTATGCTCTGTGCTGTTATTGCTTGCTTCTGCCTTGTGTTTATTGTTGAAAGCTGTTGTATTTGCATACACGCATTTTCCATGTTGAGCTCAGATCTTGTTAGCCGTTCCTTGTCATGCTAACCTGTGTGTACCAGGATGCTTGTATTAAAGACGAGCGGCAATACCGTGCTCCTCATCTCCCTGCTAGGTTGTTGTTAGCCGCTATGAGCCAAGTGGGTAGCACCCACACCCCATGAGTTGGGAAACAGTAGATTGAGTGATTTGTTATGAATCTGGTACTGTGTGCTAAGAGAGTGGATAGCTCTCATATACTCACACACGTAGTGGCAACAATCTTTCAGTTAATCTGTATCAGTTGTTGAGCAGTTTCTTGAGATCCTTTAGCTCTCTGCCTTCGGTTGTAGCCTTGTTCTCTTGCATAGCATCTGCATATTATCTGTTGCTATCTATTAGCTGTTTTTCAGTTGCTCTCCATACTGGGGTTTGACCCCATGTCCCTCTAGGGCTGGTTGTTTTGTTTGCCTGTTTGTGTTTCAGGTTATCTTAGTTTCTCAGCTGGTCGATCCAGCTGGTAGTGCCCCGAGAGGTGGATAGAGTGTCCCAGTTATATATAGTATATTCATGTTATAGTGTATTGTATCTATGTTGAGCGAGAGACTCATCATGGATCCTTTGGTTGTTGATTGGGAGTCACACTATGCTTGTATGTTAGTTCGTGTTGTAAGTGTTGTAGTTGGTTTTCGATTGTTGTAAAACCATTATTTTGGATATCAATGTATTTTTAAATTATGTTTCTAAGTCAGTCCAAAGAGAAAAATTTTAGCCACTATTTAAATGCTTCCGCTATTGTTTATTGCGTGGTTAACTCTGTGTTGTGCACGAGGCGTGATAGTAAATCCTTATACATCTTCGTTCCTCCTGGGTGAATTTAATACGGAGTATTATGAGCTTCCATCATAATCTCGTTACGCAAGTTATCAGCTCGTGGTACCCATAACCTATCCTGGTATTTCACAATTCCTTCTATTGTAGTATAAAGATTTCCTCCTCTTTCTTCATCTTGATGCTTCCATTTGAGTAGCTGATCATCCCTCACTTGGCTATCTCTAATCTGATCTTTCAATGTAGATTTGATTGTAACAGTATACCTTTGCGTGACTACTTCCATCTCAAATCTTTTGATTTCTTTTGCTAATGGTATATGAACTGAAAGTTGAGCTAATCCCGTCGCTCTTCTACTTAATGCATTAGCTACCACATTAGCTTTGTCAGAGTGATAGCTAATTATGCAATCATAGTCTTTAACTAGTTCAAGCCATCTTCTTTGCCTCATGTTAAGCTCCTTTTGGGTAAAGAAGTATTTGAGGCTTTTGTGGTTTGTAAAAATTTCGCATTTTCCCCGTAAAGATAGTGCCTCCAAATCTTTAATGCAAAAATCACTGCTGCTAATTCTAGGTCATGGGTATGAAAATTCTTTTCGTGAATCTTCAGTTGCCTAGAAGCATAGGCAATCACTCTCTTATCTTGCATCAAAACAGCACCCAATCCTATCTTCGATGCATCTTTGTAGATCGTGAATTTCCATTTTCCTGATGGCAATGTTAAAACAGGGGCTTCTATCAATGCCTGCTTTAACCTCTCAAAGCTGGACTGGCATTCTGAAGGCCAATTGTACTTAACGTCCTTCTTGGTCGAAGACGTTAAAGGGACAGCTATTCTGGAACATCCCTTTATAAAACGCCGGTAATAACCTGCAAGGCCTAAGAATCTTCGAACCTCTGATACACTCTTGGGTATTGGCCATTCTCGAATTGCTTCTACTTTGGAAGGATCTACTTCTGCTCCATTCTTAGAAATGATATGATCAAGAAACACAACCTTTTAAATCCAGAATTCACATTTAATAAACTTAGAAAATAATTGCTTAGTCCTCAAAATTTGCAGTATCACTCTGAGCTGGTCAGTGTGCTCTTCTCGTCTCTTAGAGTAAACGAGACTATCGTCTATAAAAACAATCAAAAATCTATCTAGAAACGGTTGGAATACTCTATTCATTAAATCCATGAACACAGAAGGCGCATTAGTTAACCCAAATGGCATCACTAAGAATTCATAATGGCCATATCGTGTTCTAACATATGTCTTATATACGTCTGCATCCTTTACTCTAAGCTTGTGATAACCAGATCGGAGATTGATCTTCGAAAATACAACAGCTCCTTGGAGTTGATCGAATAAATCATCTATCCTAGGGAGAGGATATTTATTCTTAACAGTTAATTTATTTAACTCCCTATAATCTATACACAAACGCATACTCCCGTCCTTATTTTTGACAAATAACACTAGAGCTCCCCACGGTGATGTACTGGGACGGATGAAACCTTTATCCAATAAATCTTGGATTTGATCTTTCAATTCTTTCATCTCCTTAGGAGCGAGTCTAGAGGGCGGCTTGGAAACTGGAGCAGCTTCGGTTACTAAATCAATAGTGAATTCTAATTCTCGATCTGGTGGAAAACCGGATATGTCTTCTAGAAATACGTCAGGAAATTCATTCACTATTTCAACGTCTTCCAGTCTAATCTTCTTACTTTCCACTACTGATAAAGCACTAACTAGAAATCCTTGATATCCCTTCCTTAAATAGATCTTGGCTTTCAAAGTCGATATCAGTTTAGGAGTTCTATCAAGTCTACCAGCTTGGAACAAAAATGAGCTCCCGTGGGGTGGTTTAATCTTGACAGTTCTTTGCTTAAAATCTATAATGGTTCCGTACTTAGTCAACCAATCTATTCCCAATATTAAATCGAACTCAAGCATAGGTAATACTTTCATATCTGAATAAACAACATTCTCCTTCAGCTTAAGGTCTATGTTACGAAAAACATTATTGGTAAATAAACAATATCCCGAGCGAATGTTAACGCAATATCCTACCTCAAATAATTCTGGTTGAAATGGTAAATTCTTTGAAAATTTTACTGATATGAAAGAATGTGTTGCACCAGAATCTAACAAAGCTAAAGTGGGCATACTGGCAACAACAATTTTACCTGTAATTACCGTCGAGTCTGGTTGGTCCTGCTTCGATGTCATCACATAAGCTCTACTAGTAATGAGTTGTTTGTTCTGAGGGAAAAACTTAGCTATGTGAACTGGCTTGCCACACCTATAACACCCATCCTGGCCGAAGCGACATTGGCCGGAATGATTCTTTTTGCAAGTTGGACACACTGGCCTGTTCCCATCTTAGGAACTGCGGTGATAGGTTGAGCTGTTCTAGGCCCTTTTCCTTGAGGCCCTTGCTGATTGTTGTTTGGCTTCTTGAATTGCATGAGGTCCTTATTCTGGAAGGCTTGACGCTTCAATCGATCATCCTCAATCACCTTCCAATTCTGCTCAGCACGCAGGGCTTTATTTACAGCTGCCCTATAATCAACTGGTTCAGCAAGTCTGACATCATGTCTTATCATCGGTTTCAACCCAATGATAAAATGTCAAAGCTTTACTTTGCATTTGTTCCTATTAGAGGAATCTCTCAAATTTAAGGATATAATCCCCCATTGGCATACCTTCTTGTTTTAGAGCTAAAAACTCATTCTGCAACTCCTCCCTAACATCCATCGTGAAGTACTGGTCATAAAATACCCGCTTAAACTCTTCCCAGGTGAGCATCGCCAAGTCTACAGTCAACTTTGCCCTTTCCCACCAGATCATTGCATCTCCTCTCAGCATATATATTGCACACCGAGGTCTCTCCTGGTCAGTCAGATGTAAATAATCAAATATAACTTCTAACGATTTGATCATCTCTTTGCTACCAGGGGATCAGTTAAACAAGAAAATTCTGGAGGTCGTTGTCTTCTAAACCTCTCTTGTGGATCTTCACGACCGACTATTCTTCCAATTGGTTGACCATTTCCTGGATTGGTTTGATCAACCAGTCGTTCAAGTAATTGAGCCATGCTGGTTATGACAGGATTATTCCCTTCGGTTTCACCCTCTCCTTCTATAGTACATCTTCTTCCTCTACTTGTTCCTACCATTATCTGTATGGGTAGTACAAATCCACCATAATACTATTATGAGAGATTACTAAATGCTAGAACATGAAATAAAACTCAAAAAATGATAGAAGCGGCTGGCGTGAACTTCTCAGACTGGGACAATGTTTATCTCAAAGACCATGCTCTGATACCAATTGTAACGACAGGTTTTTTTTCTTTTTTAAATTTGGGTTTGAATTGAAGAAGGATAAAAGTTGGGATCTGGTTGAATACGAACAATATATATATAATTCTGGACTGAATTTCAATAGAACAAAAATTTCATTCTTAGAACTGGAAAACAGATATGTTCATATAACTGCACGGAATTTATACAACGTTCAAAGGAAAAATCTTTGTTCAGATTACATCAAAACAAGGAATCAGTAATCTGCGATGGATTCAAAAACTATAACTATAATTATATACAACAAAAACAGAATGAACTGAGAACAGAACGGAAACTATTGTCCACAATAAACACCTCCGGTCTGTTCCAGCTCGCACCATCCAACTCCCTAGATCTCGTCACCTGCACTCAAGAAAACTAGTGAGCTAGGGGCTCAACAAGTAAATCTGTAATAAAAATACATGCAATACAAGCAGAACAATACTTATATGTACTGAAGTTCAAAGCTGAACGATAGAATACTTTAATCTGAAATACGATAATCAGTAAACTATAAAACTGGGAAAGCATAACTGCCTTTTAAAATGAAGTATCAATACACTTCCTAGAGTTGTGATTATAAATCACCCTATGCTATGTTCTTATTTTTAGTCGAAATATGGCTTAGACACCTGTACATAGGTCAAAGTCGTTTGATCAAACTGTCATCTGATATCAGGAACTGGGAACAAATACCAAACATCGTAATTGAAGGGTACTTAGTTTGTCAACCACAACATGATCCTTTCCGATTTGAAAGGGGCACACTGGTTCGTCAGCCAGCGTCCTCACCCTTTCCATTGGAGACCGTCTGTTATCTATGACATGATATCTTAAACATTATACTTCTTTTTACCATTCTGTACTATCTTTTCTTTCTTCTGTCAAGTATGGTTTTGCTGCTTTTAAATCTCCAATGGCGTCCGTAAACTACTGAGAGTTCATGGGATTTCAATCGAGTAGAAAACTGGAATCAGCTCGGAGTGTGAACAGTACACAAGTGTACCAGCATAGAACAGAAACTAAGATCTGGACTGTTTTGTCAACCCATATTAGGAAAAGTCGACACGACTTAAATGAACAGTTTAGATTACGCTGGTGAAACAAGGTCAACTCAGCTCAGACTACGAAATCAGATCCCAACATAAACAGCTCTGAGAAAGAGAACAAATCACGAACTTACAATCAACTTTAGGAATGAAACAGATCACGGACCATGAACAACTTTGGAAAAACAGTTTGCGATCTTATCTTTAAATATCACGACTTAGAAGATTTCCTCAGTATGAAAAAATTGATATAAGGAAAATTCCAAAAAACGAGAATGACGAAGCTACTTATAAGCTACTAAGACAACATACTCCAAACTGCTTGTAAGCTGCTTGTGAGCTACTGAAAGAAAATCACATAAGCTTCTTGTGACCTGCTTTGAAGAATATCCCAGAAAACTCAGGAAGAAATTGAACGAACATCATCAAACATTTTCTAACAACTCTTTTCTGAACCAAAATTTCAGCAAACCCGTACTTTCTTCATAAAATTCATAACTTAAGTCATGCGTTTGAAGAACATCAAAAACATTCTCAAACCATTGAAAATGCATACAAACATGCAACAGAAAAAATATATGCTTTCGAGAGTGTAGCAAGAAACAGAGTTTACTTGCCTCTTCTACGATAACAATTACTGCAAGCTTATCTGTCAGGCCCGACGTAAACAACAGAGATTAAGCACGCAATTAATAACTGCGGAAGCATTTAAAAGTGGCTAAAATTTTTCGCTTTGGCCTAACTTAGAAAACATAATTGAAAAATACATTTATACTAAAAATATTAGTTTTGCAACAATCCAACACCAAACACCAACAGCTGTAGATAACTAATGCAAGCAACGAGCATCCCAAAACAATACAATTTCAAATCAGCAAACGCACATAAATATCCATGCTCATCCCAAAGCTGTAATACAAGCTCAAATCCGTACCTTTAGTTTCTGAGCTATAATTACCACAACTAAAGCCCCGATAACTCAAATCTGCCACCTTCTTGGCCAAACAACAACAACCAGCTTAGGGTCATTATGCACAGAAACACGAACTTGGAGCCACTAGCTCAGCCCAGTTTTATCCTACCTTTCTAACACGATAACTAGCTCTAAACGAAGCACAAGGTAGAATCTAGTACTTACTCAAACCACTACCTGAAGAGAAGACCCAAATCTGCCAGTATACGAACAACAACGCACTGTAGCTTCTTCGTGTTCTTATTCCAGCTGCTGAATGCTCTCAAAATAGGTATAGAAAGAACGATCTTGACAAGAGGAACTCAACGCTACCACCCTTGCTCAAATCTGCATCGACTACCGCCGGGAATCGAAAGAAATCAGCTACGGTGAATAGTAACTAGGGTTCTAAGACTGGAGTAATGAATTCTCGAGAGGAATATCTTCTAAGTGTTGAGAAATAATTGCGAGACCACAGTCAAAGTCCTCTATAAATATAACTTAAATCTGATGAACAGTAGTCACCGACAAAACGGAGCTCACAGCTGATACCAACTCAAATATGAGTACTAGATCTGGACCATACGTTATACCAACGCACTATTACCAAACGACGTAGCACATGAGTACGCTGAAAGCGACCAGCTCGAACAAAATTTGGTTTCTCAAAACGGCTTCGCACCACAATCCAGCTCCCGTAACCAACCAGCTCTCGCACATCCAGATCTCACATCTCAGCTGGTTCCTCTAAACGACATTTTACAACAATCCAGCTAGTTCATAAACGTGTATTACTGAACGGCATCGCATCGTGACCCAGATCTGAAGGACCAACTCAAACTCACACTCATTCAGATCTTGCCTTGGCCGATACTCACGAACCACACAGGTTTACACTAAAACCAAGAACCGACCGGTCTAGCCAGTACTACCAAATTTCGCCCTCAAATCTGGCTTCTTCCAGAACGACGCCGCTTCACTATAACTCCAAATATTCAACTTCATGATCCCAGAATAAATCACGACACGATTCTTGAGCGCTCAATCAACCAGATTTGATTGTTATGAGAACCAGATCAGAGCTATTTCGCGCACAATCAACTAGCTCTTCTTCAAGTCTAATCCAACGCCCGACTAATTGTCCAAATATCTAATTAGCAATTCAGAACTCAGATTATCTCGCCTGGATCAGCACACAATCAAATTACTTCCTGTGAAAAGTTTTGAAACTTGTTCAGTTTTCTTACAGAGAGCACCGCTTGTGAAAAGTATTTTGTTTAAGAATGAAATTTTCGTGTGGTGTTTTAAAAGCTTTTACATGAAAATATTAAGGCTAATGATTGAATACATTTTCTTTCAAAAGTGCTAAAAATACATAAAAAGTGCTATTTTTAACAACAACCAAAGATGAAAACCGAACCATTTATTTAAAAAGGGAACTAAATCAATTTGTCTGGATTGGCTGGACATCTCTTGGAACCGAGTCTCAAATCTTAGAAAATCAACTAAAATGCAAGCTGATCACAATAGCATTTCAAATATATCTCTCAATTCTTTAAACTATCTAATTGTAGAATTCAAAGTTTCTGGCCGTTACAGTCAGGCCTTCTGCATAAACACAGAGCTAACCAGGCAAACACTAGGGGAAGTAATAAAATAGTGGTTAAAATTTTCGCTTTTGGGCCTAACGGAAAGATAACATAATTTAAAGTACTACAATACTCAAAACAACAGTACAACATGTATCAAAATACAAGAACACCTGAGTACAACAAAGCACAGGGCATCCCTCGACTAACAGTACTGATATATATAATATACTATACTAACTGGGACACTCAAACCACCTCCTAGGGCACCACCAGCCGGGTCAACTCCACGACCAGCTGAGTAACAATGGTAACCTGAACAACAAATAGGCAAACAAACAAACCAAGCCCCAGAGGGACATGGGGTCAAACCCCAGTACGGAGAGCAACTGAAAAATAGCAGTTAAATAGCAACAGATAATATGCAATCCTATGCATGAGATGAGGCTACAACCGAAGGCAAGGAGCCAAAAGATCTCAACAGCTGATCAACAAGCGAAACAGATCAACTGAACAATGGTGGACGGTGTGTGAGTATATGGGAGCTACCCACTCGTCTCAGCATATGGTACCGGATACAGAACATAGCTCAACCTGCTGTTGCCCAACTCATGAGGTGTGGGAGCTACCCACTCCACTCATAGTGGCTAACAGATCCCAGCAGGGAGATGAGGGTGACGGGAGTTATCTGCTCGACCTTTAACAAGAATCCTGGTACACACACAGATCAAGATACAAGGCACGGCTAAACAAGATCTGGATGAAACATGAATAATGCATGTAT
The DNA here is from genome assembly GCA_001598015.1 of Dorcoceras hygrometricum. Classification (NCBI taxonomy): domain Eukaryota; kingdom Viridiplantae; phylum Streptophyta; class Magnoliopsida; order Lamiales; family Gesneriaceae; genus Dorcoceras; species Dorcoceras hygrometricum. The sequence continues at coordinate 118,488 of KV009068.1, forward strand.
GCAAAATGATAGCTTGCAGATAACAACACAACAGAAGCAAGCAGATAACGACGTAGAGACATACACAGCAGCATACATAGTATCCATGCCGAATTCAACGCTGTAAAACAAGCTCACATCCATACCTCAAATCTTCTGAGCTATAATTGCAACAACGAAGTCCCGAGCAACACAGATCTAAAACCTGTTGAGCAAAACACAACGCTAACTCAGGGACCGAAAGAACAGGCACTACGAATCTGGGAGTTACGCACTCAACCGAGCACTATCCTACCCTTCTAACACAACAGAAGGCTCTAAACGAAGCACAAGGTAGGATCTTAACGCTTACCCAGCAAGCAACCTGAACAGCAGACGAAATCAGAAGCTTATGCTATCAGACTATAGAAGGGAGATGTCTTCGCGATCCTCCTCCAGCTCCTCCCAAGTCATCAAAAGAGACACAAAACGAAGCGTCTTAGCAAGAGGAGTCGAGCGCTACCAATCTTACTTCAGTCGGAGTTATCTACCGTCGGCAATCGGAGAAGATAAGGTTCGATGAACAATAGCTAGGGTATCGCGATAAGATTTGCTATCGGGAAATATTCTAAGTTTCGAAGCTGAGTAATAAAGAACGAAGGCAAGGCCCTCTATTTAAAAGGTCAAATCTGCTCAAATCTGAAGAACATAACCCACCGACACTTAAGACTCAAAGCTAAATTTCCCGTTCGGATCTGAATCTCACGTCAGACCTGACTCTACGCCAAAAAAGATCCTGACTTATCCAAACGACGTTGCACAGAGACTCCACACTCGCATCTGGACACATCACCCTCTACTCAAACCTGGAAACAAACGCAACTGAGATCTGAATCCTACCGCTAAGCAGCAAACTGCGTCGCATCGCCACCGCTCAGATCCCGTCGAATCTAAAGACTAACTCTACTCGAATCCGAATCTCGGTCGCTAAACGAAACTATATCGTTCCAACTAATCCAAACGACGTAGTTTAGCTACTCGCTACAGAAAAACGCTAGCGTACTCACATCTGCCTAGCGATTTTCCAATCTCCACAACTGAATGCATCACCCAGCGCTGACCAACACTCACCTCTTATCAGTTCCTGCAGAAACTTCTCCAACTCTCCAAGCTCTGATTCAAAGGACTAAATCTAAGACCCGATAGCTTCACCAAAGCATACCTAGCTCAAAACGCTAAACACAAGCAACAAAACAACTACTGGAATCTGATACTACCCTCACTCAAACAGATGCGGCCACTTACGGCTCATCTTCTCTTACAGTTCTCACGTAGCTTCTTCTCTACCATGTTTGCTCCACTGGACCATCACCAAGGGAATGGTCTTATTCCTCAGCTGTTTCTCTTTTCTATCTAAGATCTGCAAGGGATACTCAACGTAACTCAAAGTACGATCTAGATCTACCTCGTCAGTTCTCAATACATGCGACGGATCTGGCTCATACTTCCACAGCATCAACACATGAAAAACATCATGTAATGAAGACAGATATGGCGGCAATAACAGCCAATAAGCCAAAGGACCAATTCTCTCAGCAATCTTATATGGTCCAACATAACGAGGAGCTAATTTTCCCTTGAGACCAAATCTCATGACACTGCGAAAAGGAGAAACTTTCACGAAAACCAAATCACCAACCTGAAATTCTAAAGGCCTATGCCTCTTATTCGCATAACTGGCTTGGCGATCTTGTGCAGCCTTAATTCGCTGGCGAATCAGATCTACTTGATCTCTCATCTGCTGCACAAATTCTGGAGAAGACAGCTGCTTCTCCCCCACTTCTTCCCAACACACAGGCGATCTACACTTCCTGTCATACAAAGCTTAAAATGGTGCCATACCAATCTGGTAGCTATTATTGTAGGAAAACTCCACCAAAGAAAACGAATCTTGCAAGCTACCACTAAAATCCATCACAACAGCTCTCAACATATCCTCTAAAATCTGGATAGTTCTCTCCGATTGGCCATCTGTTTGGGGATGATACGTTGTACTCATCGCCAATCTAGTACCCAAAGCTATTTTCAAACTATTCTAAAAGCTGGAAGTAAACCTCGGATCACGATCAGAAATGATAGAAACAGGCACACCACGCAATTTCACCAGAAACTCTATGTACAGCTTCGCCATCTTCTTCAAAGAATACGTCATGCTATAGGGAATAAAGTGCGCAGACTTTGACAATCTATCAATCACAACCCACACAGCATCACATCCTCGACTGGAACGAGGAAAATGTGTCACAAAATCCATTGCTACGTGCTCCCAATTCCATTGGGGAATCTCCAAACATTGCAATAGCCCACTAGGTCTCATCCTCTCATCCTTAACTTGCTGACAATTCAGACAACGGGTTATAAAATCAGAAAAATCACTCTTCAAACCTGGCCACCAGTAATGCTGCTTCAAGGAATAATACATATTCCTCACACCAGGATGAACACTGTGTCTACTACAGTGCGCTTCTCTCAAGATATCCTCCTTCAAATCAATCAAATTTGGCACAACCAACCTGCCACGAAACCTCAAACAACCATCAGACGAGACAGAATAATCCTCTAAATGTCTAGCTCTCACCTTCAGCTTCAAATCATGGATGGATGGGTCAGTCCTCTGAGCTGCTCTAATGCTCGCAACAATCTGTGGCTCAACTTGGAAAGAAGACACCACAACATAATCCTCACCTGGGTAAAACCGCCAACCTGTAGTGCTTAAATGCTCATGGACCTTCGAAATCTGCAACGAAGCCAGCATCGCCACTTGAGCCTTTCTGCTCAATGCATCAGCAACTACATTCACTTTCCCAGGTTGATATTTGATCTCACAATCAAAATCTTTAAGAAGTTCCATCCATATACGCTGTCTCATGTTCAAATCTGACTGAGAAAATAGATACTGAAGGCTCTTGTGGTCTGAATACACCACAAACTGCTCTCCATACAGATAGTGGCGCCAAATATTCAAGGCAAAAACCACTGCTTCCAACTCCAAATCATGAACTGGGTAACGAATCTCATGCGGTTTCAACTGACAAGAATCATACGCAATTACTTGACCATTCTGCATCAACACACAACCCAATCCATTCAAGGAAGAATCCGCACAAACCACAAAACCACCTGAACCAGATGGTAAAGCTAACATAGGCGCAGAAGTTAGCTTCTCTTTGAGCAACAGAAAAATGTTCTCACACTGCTCAGTCCAAACAAACCTCTTGTCTTTTTGAGTCAACTGCGTCATTGGCTTAGTTATACTAGAGAATCCCTCGATAAAACGCCTATAATAGCCAGCAAAACCCAAGAAACTACGAATCTCATAAACATTCTTTGGACGCTCCCAATTAACAACTACCTCCACTTTACTGGGATCCACAGAAATACCTGCAGTTGAAACAACATGACCCAGAAATACAACTCTGTCTAACCTAAACTCGCACTTAGAAAACTTAGCATACAGTTGCGAGTCTCGAAGCATCTGAGGAACCAACTTCAAATGCTCCTTGTGTTGCATCGGAGTCTTAGAGTGCACCAAAATATCATCGATAAACACAATCACAAACTGATCGATGAATTATCTAAAGACTCGTTTTTGGAGTGAAATAATTGCCCCTGCTAGGTAGAGCGATCGAACCGTGGCGCTTGTGTTGCTATACGGTTTAAAAGATTGGAGTTGCACCATTATCACCAGCTATAGCTTCTGGTAAAACGGCAAGCGCTCGGTCCAACAATTGGTATCAGAGCCAAGGTCACGGGTTCGATTCCCATTGATTGCAAGGAGTGCAATTATTGGGAGGGGAATTGTTGGAGTGCAATAATTGCCCCTGATAGGTAGAGCGATCGAATCGTGGCGCTTGTGTTGCTATACGGTTTAAAAGATTGGAGTTGCACCGTTACCACCAGCTATAGCTTCTGGTAAAGCGGCAAGCGCTCGGTCCAACAACTCGGTTCATCAAGTCCATGAAAACAGCTGGGGCATTCGTCAAACCAAAAGGCATAACTAAAAACTCATAATGCCCGTACCTCGTACGAAACGCATTCTTCGCAACATCTTGCTCTCAAATACGCAATTGATGGTACCCCGAACGCAAATCGATCTTAGAAAATACAACCAAACCCTGAAACTGATCAAAAAAGTCATCGATCCTCGGCAAATGGTACTTATTCTTCACTGTCGCCTTATTCAATTGCCTAAAGTTGATAAACATCCTCATCAACCCATCCTTATTCTTTACAAACAAGATAGGCGCTCCCCAGGGTGACATTCTCGGTCTGATGAAACCCTTCTCCAGAAAATCACTAAGCTGAACCTTAAGCTTCCTTATCTCAGTAGGCGCTAAACGATATGGAGCTCTCGAGATAGGAGCTGTACCAGGTACCAACTCAATGCTGAAGTCTATCTCCCTCTCCGGAGGAAAACTTGGAATCTCCTCCGAAAACACATCCGGGAAATTGCGAACAACGGGAACATCACTAAGCTCTATGCGCGAAGAAGAAGACGCATCCAAAGCATAGATCATAAATCCAGCATTCTCCAACAACAACAGGCTAAATATCTCCATCGCAGAGACTAAAGGAATCATCGACCGGGAATCTAAACCATAGAAGTCCCACTTCTCGCCAGACTGAGGCCTAAAACGCACAACGTCATGGAAACAGTCCACGATGGCCCTATAACCAGACAACACATCCATTCCCAATATGCAATCGAAATCCCACATCACAAGCCTAATCAAATCCGCTAACAAAACATTCTCACCAAACCAGAGAATGCCATTCAACAAAATCTCTTGGGAGTACAGGCTCGCGCCGGCAGGAGTCACAACAGACACAACTGTTGTGGATCCGGATCCGCACCCCGGCAGGCAGCGGAAGAACAAAAATTTTTACCGGGATGCGATCAATACGAATAATCAAGACAGTTCTACGTATCAACATACATAGGGTGTTTCAACGAGTTACCTGTCTGGCACTTGTGCCTGGCTCCAACCGGTGTTTCAAGAACCCGGCGCTTCTCGGTTGATTGCGGTAGATTCGTCAATCCGGTCCACGACCAGATTTGAAACTCCTTCGTCAGACTGCACTAGAAGTCCTGACGAGATCAGCACGATCGGATTCTCCTCGAAAAGTTGGCCGGAAACGAATTTCCGGCGACAATGTGGCGGCGGCGGCGGCGGCTCACGGCGGCGGCGGCGAGGAGGAAGAAGAGAGTGGCGGCTAGGTTTAGCTATTAGGTTTAGGGTTGTAGTCTTGTTATGTTAATGAAGCCATTGGTCTAATTAAATAGACTAAAGTTGGACTTGGGCCGGTCCAACGGGCCCGGGTCCAAATGACGATATTAATCGCTGCGACTTCATCGTAACTCCGATCGCCGATCAGATCGGACCGATCGACTCAGTTTCCAAAACTGAATGTTATGATGTGAAAAACAATTTTTCAGAT